>JAJEOU010002721.1:237808-334495 GCA_021534815.1 Acrocephalus arundinaceus
CGGTATCAGGGAAACTGGGGTGACCTGTGAGGAATTTCAGGGCCACTGTGTGATTCAGGACTCCCACTGGGTGCGAGTGATGGGCGGCCGCTGGGGACTCTATAAGGTCCAACCTTCAGTTTTTCCTTTGCAGCTGCCCAGGAAAGCACCAGGAAGTGTGAGAGGCAGGCCTAAGCCATCATACACCTTTCACCCAACCCCAGGACCTTCCCATTCCCTTTCACTCGACCCTTATTCCATAGAGTTACCCTGGAAGCCCCTGGCACCCCCCTGGGGAGAGGAATTCCTCAGGTGACCTTCATGGAGCTGCGGGGCCACACTAGAAGCAACCGTGGAGGAACCCCACGTGGTACATATCCATATGACCACTTCCTCCCCAAACGAATGCATTTGTGAACAACTCTGTACCATGGGGAAGGCGAGTAAGAACGGGAGCGTCATTGGTACGCGCGGGGCAAAGGAGCTTAAAGAGGATAGGGAAGGTATGAGTATCCTTCCCATGTGTGACCTGAACTCCAGGGAAGGGGTGCCGTTCTGTCCTTCTGTGAGTGTTATTCTGGTTTGTAACAGGGTCTGAGCGTATTGGGCATCTAATCCCCCATCTTCTGGGCGCTCGCGCAGGAATGGTATTAGGTGGTGTATACTATTTTAACCTACACTATCGTTTAGTCTTCATTGCGAGTCCAGAGGCCATGTGGTTCAAGCAGAACTATGGAGCGGTGAGCCAGTGCCTTAACCCCACCAAGGTAACAAAAGCTGGCAAGCCCAATCTCTAGTGCTCCCATTTTCCTCTCCCGAGTCCCCCTTACCTTCAAGAGCTTTGTTTCCGCCCCATTTCCGTTTTGCACCAGGGTTGCAACCCTGCCCGTGGGGCTGCTTCTCCCAATATTCCCAAGTTGCGATGAGTTAGCCTCCACCCATACGTTACCCCGTCACGATGCACAGTTCAGAGCCATTGGCCTCTATGTCTCTACCACCCCTACCGCACGTTGCTGCACAGCTCAGCATAAGGCCCCTAGACAACGGTCGACACCCCCAGGGTAGTCCGCCTTTCCCCCTTCCCGACTCACACCCTCTAGTCATAGACCCTCCACTGTTAAAAGGCGGCAAATTGGGGACGATTCTTTCTGGTCGATTCCTTGGATGAAAATGAAGACACAAATGTGGCAATGTTATATCTGAGAAGTCAGTATTGATAAAAGAGGGCACAGTGCTCTTATCGAAGGGAATTAGAAGAGAGAACAGAGAGGGGAGAAGAAGAGGGAAAGAGAGAGAAACAGAAGACAGGGACAGCTACCAACAAGAACCTGTGGGCTCTCTTTCGGCTCAGCTCGGCAGATGGAGTGTGCATGTGGCGAGCCTTGTGGCTTTTGTGAGTGGCTGCGTTTCTCTGGCATTGGTGAACACTGGCTGCAGGCTGGCTGCAGGCTAGTGCTGTCAGCACTGGTGGCTTGGGCTGGCTGCATGGGCTGGTACGCTGGGCTGGTGCAGCAGGCTCGTTGCTGCAGGCAATACGGGAAACAGCACGAGGTGATTGATGCGTGCAGGCGCATCTGCTCTGCTAGAGAAGTGGAGGCCAGGGGACAGGTTGGGGCTGGTGTGGCAGGCATTGGGGGAAACTGGTTGGCAGCAGCTGTGACTGCGTGAGGCAGCATCTGCTCCATTGGAGAAGGTGGCAGAGCACCAGGGTGGGTGGAAGCAGCGAGCATCAGGTCATCGCAGGAATGAGCTGCCTCGTGGAAGCAACAAAGCAGGGAAGAATGGGTGCGGACAGGGAGGGAAGGATCAAAGGGAGGAAAGGCAAGGGAGGGGGAGGAGGGCAGAGCTGACCATCTAAGTGAGCCCCTGATCCTCCAAGAAACCAAAGCAAAATGGCTCCTGTTGTGTCACAGGGTAACTGCTTTTCTTTGGTAAGCCCTCCTACAACCTGATTTCCCAGGCATTTTTTCCCCGGGCAATTTTTCCCAACATTTTTCCCGGGCATCCAGGCATCTGTCCCACCAGGCAAGCTGAGGTGTCACTCACAACGCCACTCATGGAAGATTCTCTCTCCTGACTGGCTGTTATATGAAGCTCCCCAAGGAACAACCTGGGACAGGGTCCCAGTACATGTACAGCCCCTGGAATAATTTTTCAACGTCATGTATAGTGTATGTTGAGACATAAATGAAAATCAAATTGGTTCCTCTCAACCCCATGCTCCCAGTGGCTCTGCAATCCCCTTCCCAGTGCTCCCAGTCACAGCACGCAGCCTACATTTCCCAATGCCAGCTCCACGAAGGGAACAGGACCTGATTCACATCTCCTGGGACCAAAATGCAGCTTTTTGGTTAATGCAGAAATGGTGTTTCTCTGTTCAGCTCTGTCAGACTTTAGGAACTGGATTCCCCAACTTTGGGCTGCCAATACATATTTGGTTTGAAAGACAGGTGTCTGCCAAGGAAGATGAGAACTTCTCTTGGAATGGAAAATATAACCGCCTTCCCTCTGAATTGTTGTAACTTTGAAATTAAGGAGCTTTTGGGCGAAGATAATAGGGAACAGACGAATAACACTTTCTTTACCAGTATATATTGTGAGAAACAAGTTAATGGAAGTTGACTTTTGCTGGGTATTATATGAATTGATATTACATTATTGATCATATTGTTGAATAAATATTGTGATGTTGTGTGTGGGATAGTGCTTTGTGTTGTGGAGTGGTGGATGTTCTTACCGGTGGCCCGGTCAGAAGTTTGGTTTTCTGAGGGAATGGGTTTTGTGTTACAAGGTAGGTTTTGTGGGTTTTCATTGGATGGACTGTTGTTGGCCAAGCCTTTGGTACACGACCTTAAAAGTACCAGAATTTCATCCAATGATAGCCCTGAGGACCACCCAGTGACAAAACTGAGTTGCACTGAAATGAGTGACAGGGGCTGAGACTGTGTAAAGTCAAATGAATATGCATCAAGCTGATGCAGCACCAGGGGTATAAAAGGAAACCAGCCATTTTGTAGACAGCTTTTGATTGTGGAATTTTTTTGTTGTTCCTCAATATAACTTGTATAACTCATTCCATCTACAAAGATATAGATATAGATATAGACAAATATATAGATCACAAGGAAAACATGTTCTTACAATGGCAGCACAAACAGAACCAGAAACTCAACAATGGCTGCAGGCCCTTCCCCTCTGGTGCAGTTCTGGGCACAGCCGGCAGGGGCGCTGGTGGCTCCTGTCTGGGCAGGGTGAGTGCAATGATTCCCCCACAGCTGCAAGGGGGCATGTGGCACCAAGCTCGGCTGTCTCTCTGTGTATCTCTTCTCCATGGTAATGGCGGGCACAGCGGCACAAGGGGTGGAAAAAGCGGCTTCTTTCTTTACAAACTCACGGTAGGGATTTTGTCCCAGTTACCCTCGGATAAGAAATGTGCTGTAGCAGGAACCTTGGAAGCAGCAGCTGGGAATGGCGAGAGGTGAGCAGACCCCAGAGTGGCAAAAGAAAACGAACAGAAACTCCACAGCTGTAGCAAGAGCCGCGGGCTGTCCCAGCAGGCACGCAGTGCTGGTTCCAGTGCAAGCAAAAAAACCCAGAGAAAAAGGCAGAAAACGGTGGGGCTGGGCAGCAGCAGCGGGCTCCAAACGCGCAAGAGAGGCTCCCTTGAGAAGGAGCGGCTCGGGGTCCTGGGTTTTCTCCTGAGGTGCCTGAGGAGTTGGTGAGGGTTCTTTCCAGTCAAAGTGGATGTTAATAAGGTCACAGTTCAATGGCTGCTCTCTGAGCAAAGGCTCACCCACAGTAAGGAAGAAGCAGTACAGGGCAGTAATTCTCCCTTCTGGTAAGCAGTTTGACTGTTCCTTCTGATCCCCAGATGGAGACAGAGCTGCAGCTGAGCCCAGCCCCACACCCAAGCCAAAATCTTGCCGTATCTCTGCCCTTCCAAGAGAAAAACCCCACGGGCTGAGAGGCTCAGCCAGCTGCAACCCCTTCCTCCACCTTGGCCACTTCTTTAGTCTCTCATTACAGATGTCGGTTGTTCTTTAGCAACAAATGGGAGAAAATTCCTGGAGAGAAGAAAACAAGAGAAAAAATCCTGACCTCCAACACACTAAAACCAGGGGCTGCTGCCTCTCCACACTCAGTGGAGAACACAAGGCAAAGATCCTGAAGGGACAAGACAAGAACAATTTCCTGAAACAAACGAGAGAACAAAACCAACAGCAACAGCAACAAGATCCCAGTATCAAAAAGGCCACAAAAGGAACAATTTCCAGGGAAGCTCCCAACAAGGAACAACCCAGATGCTTCCCCCCAGCATCTGCAAGACACGAGAACCTTCTGGCCCTTCCCCCACAGCACTGAAGAACTGTAGATTTTACAAGAGAAATGGATGATTTGTCCCCAGTTTTCATGCCACCCCAGGGCTAACATCATGTGAATCAGGGTTGGCTGAAGCACTTGGAGGCCTGCCCCCACTCACTCCTGATCCACTACTTTCCGGCATGGAGTTTTTGTCCTGAGGGCTTGGGACACTTTGGATTTCTTGGGGTTTGAAAGAAAATTTCCAAACATTTGTTCCATTCCATTCTTGCTGGTCCCCTGCAGGATCTGAGCCGCAGAGCAGCTTGGGAATGGAGCCCCAGGCAGGCAGGAAGGAGCTCCCCAACTGCTCCTCCTTGAAGCCAGTGGCCATGCAAGGGTGGGCCGGGCGCCTAGCCATGGGCCCAGCGCTCCCAGCGCTACAGGCGATTGAGGCATTGGCAGCCCTCTCTGGCCCAAGCCACCCCAGCTGGCAGCCAGCACTCCCTCCAGCAGGTCCCCCTCCCTCGCCCACCCTGCGGCTGTTGATTCTGGCAGCTTTGTAGCTGCGTGCAAAGGTGATTGTGTGTGGGGGAAAATGTCCGTTTCTCTGATTTGTCCTTTGTAAGGTCTGCAAGAAGCCGTGTGGCTTGGCCAGCCAGTGGCTCTGTGGGGGCCTTGGATGGTTTTCAGAGCAGGGCTGGCTGGAAACCCCTCCAGGGGCACTGTGAGGGAAGCAGTGGGGAAATGCAGCAATTGATCATTTGGTCCCTATCTGCCCAAGGGGCTGAGAGAGCCCCACAAGTGCTGCAAATCCCACACCCATCTGCGCAACAACCTGACGGGACCCTCCTCCTCCTTCTGCCTTGCCGTGCATGGACAGTGGCCAGATGCCCCGCACCCACCAAAGCGGCGCTCTCACTGCCCTCCGCCCTGGACCAGGAGGAAATTTCAGGAAGGTTCCTGGGTTGAGACAAGGAGCCAGAAGAAATTTCTCATCATATCCTGTCATGGGCAAATAGCATCAGAATTAGATATATTGATTGAATTAATGCTGCATAAAATCAGGGCAGGATAAGGTGAAGTCAAAAAAATCCTTCATCAACCTTCCCTCTTTATAATATAACTATGTTATAAATATATAAATATATATATATAATATATATTAATAAATTAATAAATTTATAACATATATATAACTATTTATAAATAACTATGTAGTTATTGGCTTTTGCTATTTTTGATATAATGTGGAGTGCCCCGGTCCTAAGAGGTGGGAATTCGATTTTACCTTCTTGTGTTGCTAATAAACTCTTCCCTTGACCCACCCCTAAACTCCACCCGTATGATACACCATAAAAAACCCATGACCCTGCCTTTGCCTTGTCTTTCATCTTTGGTCACCCTCCTCCATCCCTGGGAGTAACAAATGGATCCTCCAACTTAATAAAATGGAGAGCCGATCTGATTTGTTCCAATGCCTGGCACCAGCAGCTGCACCCTCCCTGGACATGATGAGCTCGGTTGCAACATGATGCACAATATAGTAGCAGTTTTGCAATCACTTTTAAACTGCTTTAGATAGAGTAGAATTTGTCAGCCATTTTACCTAATCCTGTGTCAATAATATATTTTAGTGGGATAAATATATTTTTGTTGAGGCTCTCACAAAATATCCAAATAGAGACCATGTGCTGTGTGTTATAACATTAACTGTAGGTAATTAACTGTAACTGTAGTAACTGTAGTAGCTAATGCCTTTATTTGTGTAATAACTGTCAGTGGTGTGAGAATACCTCAGATAATTTGTGAAATAGCTATCGTTGAATTTAATGATGTACATTGAAATAACCAAGTAAATTAAATCATCAAAGCAAAGAATGCAAAGAGGAACTCACCACTGACTCTTCAGTTCACCAAAGATCTGGTCAAACCACAGACCAGAGGGCCTTGGGAGGAAGTAAAAATATATCAAACTTCATCTGCAGTATTGCATGTACTTTAAGAAAATGGGTCAAGGGTCAAATGAAGCAAAAGAATTCCCGGAACATGGTAAACTCGAGAGAATGTTTGAATATGTTATAATCTTCTTGAATATGTATTTAACCAATACAATGAAAAGGTACAGCAGAAGAATTGTTAGAGATAACCGTGTGCATCTGGCAGTTGCCAAGCACCCTGCATGCTTTTTGCTTTCAATTTATCCTGTATTAAACATTTAAAAATTTGAAAGAATGAGCCTTATTTCTCACACAGTTGAATCAAATTGCTGAATTTTGGGTACAATAAGAAGGAAAGTTAATTTGTGCCCACCTGGCACTAGGTGGGAATGAGGAGCTCCATGGAGGTCTGTGAAGAGGAAGAAGGGACCACTGAGGGGAATCCGATGCCCCCCTAGTGCTGCCAGTGTCCCCATTGTTCACAGTCACACTCTCAAAGGTGTCATGGGGGTCCAACTGGCCGCTTGTGGTGCTTGTCTTGTACCCTTGTGCTCAGTGTTGTATCCATTGCGGTTGAATATACATATCATAAGAAAGTCTACTTGCTAGTATAACTACTCACTCTCCCGAAGCAGATCGATGTCTCTCTAAGCCTTTACAAGTTGTTCGCCCAGGGGTTCCTTTGCCTTCACTTGACCGCTTGGAGCCCATCTACATTCTTACATAGTACGGTGCAATACTGCAGATTGGAAGTTGATATATGGTCTACCTGCCTGCCGCCCTCCTGGTCCTGTGGCTTTGACGAGATCTTGGGACTTGTGAGTCCAGTGGTGAGTTCCCTCTTTGCATCCTTTCTTTGATATTTATTTACTTGGTTCTTTTCCAGTACAATTTAAATAGATTAGCATTTCACCAAAAATATTCTGAGGTATTCTCACCATGACACAGTAGTTACACAAATTAAAGGCATTTAGCTACCATACATTACCTTACAGTTACAGTTACATTTACTACATTAAGTTATAATCCACACAGCCACCATAGTCTCTACTTATGGATATTTTGTGAGAAGGCCTCAGTAACCCCAGACACATATATTTATTCCCACTAAAATATATTTACTTGCGGGACAGCAGAGTGTTAGTGGGTGTGAAGCGCGAAGGCCTTGACCCAAAATTCTTACTCTACTCTAAGAGCAGTTTAAAACTGTGTGATCTATGCAAGAACGGTCTACTATAATTGTGCATCATGTTGCAACCCGACGTCCTTCATCCATGTCGCGCGGGAGGTGCACGCCTGCTGGTGCCAGCATTGGAAGCAAATCAGAGTCCGACCCTCTCACATTCTACTCCTATAGTGGGATAATCCATTTGTTACCCCAGGATGGAGAGCGGTGAACATAAGAGGAAAGACAAGCGAAAGGCAAGGGTCATGGGTTTTTTATGTGTATACATACGGGTGAGTTTTAGGGTTGGTCCCAAGGAAGATTATTAGCAACACCCAAGAAGGGTAAAATCCAAATTCCCACTCTTTAGGACGCGCGGACACTCCACCATTATATCCAAAATAATAGCAAAAGCCAAACTACAACTACATTAGTTAATTTATACATAGTTATTCTATATATGTTATAAATTTATTATCGTTACATTTATTATATATTATTGATCCCCTTATATATTAACTATTGTTCCCCTATTTCCACTAACCTACTAGTCTATTTTAACGACCGGAGCAAGGTTCGAATGGCCACCTTTTTTTTTGACTTCACCTTTATAACCCTGCCTGATTTTATCAGCAATGGCTTCAATTGCTTCCTCTCTAATTCTGATGCTATTTTGCCCATACAGCGATTTGATGAAGAAATTTCGTTTGCTGTGCTCTGGCTCAATCCAGGAACCCTTCCCTGAAAAATTCCTCCTTGGTTCCAGGGCGTGAGGGCAGTGAGAGAGCGGCTTTGGGTGCTGCGTGCGGGGATCCGGACGCCACCCTATATGTCCCATGCACGGCAAGAGCAGGAAGGAGGAGAGGTCAACTCTTCTCCCGGTTCCAGTTTGTGTCGTGAGCAGGTATGGTGCATTGAGCGATATATGGCAGCACTGTAGGGCTCTTCAGCCTTGGGCAGAGAGGGACCAAATGTTCCCAATTGCTTGCATTTCCCGCACTGCCTTCCCTGCACAAGCTCCCCGTGCAGCGCCGTGCGCTTTACCAGCCCAGCCCTGCCTCTGACAACCCACTCCTCTCAAGCCGCCTCCCTGAGCATTCGCCCTCGCTCACTGCTTTGGCTCCCCCCATGCCTTCTAGTGCTTCTTCCAGGTGCTACCTGAGCGAATTCACGAGGCACGCCTTCTTCCCCACACAATTTCTCACCTTGCGCAGCTCCAAAGCTGCCAGAATCAAAGCCCAGGGGGTGGGCGGGGAGGGGGACCTGGCTGAGGTGCTGGCTGCCAGCTGGGGCTGGCCAGAGCAGGGCTGGCCAATGCCCATCCCTGTGCCCTGGGGCTGGGCCATGGCTGGGCCCCACATGCATGGCCACTGGCTTCAAGGAGGAGCACTTGGGAGCTCCTTCCTGCCTGCCTGGGGCTCCATTCCCAAGCTGCTCTTGCCGCCTCAGATCCTGCAGGGGACCAGCAAGAATGGAATGGAACAAATGTCCGGAACAAGTTTTTCTTTTCAAACCCCAAGAAATCCAAAGTGTCCCAAGTCCCAGGACAAAACCCATGGGGATATAGTGGGATCAGGAGTGAGTGGGGCAGCCTCCAAGAGCTTCAGCCAACCCCAATTCACATGATGTTAGCCCTGTGGCATGAAACTGGGGACAAATCATCCATTTCTCTTGTAAAAACTGCAGTTTTCCAGTGCTGTGGGGAAGGGCCAGAAGGTTCCGTGTCTTGCAGATGCTGGGGCAAGAATCTGGGATTTTTCCCTGTTGGGAGATTTCCTGGAAATTGTTCCTTTGTGGCCTCTTGGATCTTGTTGCTGTTGCTGTTGGTTTTGTTCTCTTGTTGCTGTTTCAGGAAATTGTTCTTGTCTTCCCTTCAGGATCTCTGCCTTCTGTGTCTCCACTGAGTGTGGAGAGGCAGCAGCCCCTGGTTTTTGGTGTTGGGGTTAGGATTTTTCCTCTTTTTCTTTCTCTCTAGGAATTTTTCCATTGTTGCTAAGAGAGAACAATGACCATCCCTAAGAGAGACTAAAGAAGTGGCCAAGGTGGGGAAGGGGTTGCAGCTGGCTGGAGACCTCTCAGCCCGTGGGTTTTTCTCTTGGGAAGGGCAGAGATACGGCAAGATTTTGGCTTGGGTGTGGGGGCTGGCTCAGCTGCCAGCTCTGTCTCCATCTGGGGATCAGAAGGAACAGTCAAACTGCTTACAGCAGGGAGAATTCACTGCCCTGCCTAGCCTGTACTGCTTTCCTTACTGTGGGTGAGCCTTTGCTCAGAAGAGCAGCTGTCCAACTGCAACCTTATTAACATCCACTTTGACTGGAAAGAACCTCACCAACTCCTCAGGCACCTCAGGGAAAACCTGGGACCCTGAGCCCTCCTCCTCTGAAGAGTCTCCTGGCTGGGTTTGGGAGCCAGGCTGCCACTGCCCAGCCCTGCCATTTTTCTTCCTTAGCTCTGGGTTTTTTTGTACACTGGAATCCAGCACCGTGCCTGCTGGGACAGCCATGGCTCTTGCTACAGCTGTGGAGTTTCTGTTTTTTTGTTTTGCCACTCTGGGTCTGCTCACCTCTGCCATTCCAGCTTGCTGCTTCAGTTCCTGCTACAGCACATTTCACTATCTGGAGAGAAACTGGGACAAATTTCCCACTGTGAGTTTTAAAGGAAGCTGCTTCTCCACCTTTGTGCGGCTGTGCCTGCCATTACCATGGAGAGAGAGAGAGAGATAGAGAGGTGCGCGAGAGAGCGCTGCTGGCGCCACAGCGCCCCTGCAGCTGTGGGGGAATCATCACCCCCTGCCCAGCTGGGAGTCCACAGCGCCCCTGCCGGCTGTGCCCAGAACTGCACCGAAGAGAAGGTGCCTGCAACCGTTGTTGAGTTTCTGTTGTTTGTGTGCCATTGTTGTTGTTGTTTGCATTGTTATCTATATATATATATATATATGTTATTAACATCAGACCTCAAATGGAATGAACTATATAAGTTTATTGAGATCAATAAAAAATTCACAAATCAAAAGGCTTGTCCACAAAATGGTGGCTTTGACTTTTATGCACCTGGTGCTGCATCAGCTTGAGGCATATTGATTTGATTTTACACAGTCTCAACCCCTGTCACTCTCCTCAACGCCAACACAGTTTTGTCACTGTGGTCCTCAAGGCCATCCTTGGATGAAGTTCTGCTCCTTTAAAGTCATGTCTCAAAGGCCTGGCCAGCAACAGTCCATCCAATATAAACCCACAAAACCACCTGCACACACAAAACCATCCCTGCAAAACCAACTTTGCAACTGGGCCACCGCAAAGAACATCAACCACTCCACAACACATATCACTATCCCAACACTAACAACATCACAATATTTATTCAACAATATAGTCAATAATGTAATATCAATTCATATAATACCCAGGAAAAGTCAACTTCCATTAACTTGTTTCTCACAATATATACTAATAAAGAACTGTTATTCCTGTTCCCATATCTTTTCCTGAAAGCCCCTCAATTTCAAAGTTATAATAATTCGGAGGAAGGCGGTTATATTTTCCATTCCAGGGAGGTTCCCACCTTCCTTGGCAGACACCTGTCTTTCAAACCAAGACATATCGGCAGCCCAAATTGGGACAATCCAGCTCCTAAAGCCTGGCAGAGCAGAAAAAGAAAATCCATTTCTGCCAGTTTAACCAATAAAAGCGGCATTTTTGTCCCAGGAACAGGAACCAGGTCCTGTGCCACCCTGGAACTTGAATGGGCAATGTAGCCACCTGATGGACTGGGAGCACTGGGAGGGGGATTGCAGAGCCACTGGAGCATAGGGGTTGAGAGGAACCAATCTGATTTATGTCTCAACATATCATATAGATGCGTGAAAATTACTCCAGGGATTGTACATGTGCTGGGAACCCTGTCCTGGAGAGGCATCATGTAACAGCCAATCAGGGGAGAGAAGGCTTCCACGAGCGGGCTGTGAGCTAGCAGCCACTGGTTGGTGGGACAGATGCCTGGATGCCCAGGAAAAATATCTGCGAAAAATTCCTGTTCAAAAGTGGTCAGGAAATTGGGCTGTGGAGGAGTAGTAGCAAATAAAAGCAGTTAACTGTCACATAACAGGAACCATTTTTCATTGAGTTTCTTGGAGGGATCAGGGGCTCATTCAGACAGTCAGCTTTGCCCTCCTCCCATCCTCGCCTGTTTCCTCTCTGTTGTCCCTCTTCCCTGTCTGCACCATTCTTCCCTGCTTCATTTTTTCCACAAGGCAGCTCATTCCTGCGACAACCTGGTGCTGCACTGCTTCCCCAGCCTGGTGCTCCACCGTCCCCAATGGAGCAGATGCTGCCTGCACCCACCCTCATCTGCTGCCATCAGGATTTCCCCCATTGCCTGCCATCCCAGCCACGACCTCGTGCTCTCCCACCTTCCCCAGTGGAGCAGAGGGTGCCTGCATGCACCAGCTGCCTCTGCTGTGTTTCCCATATTGCCTACAGCAACAAGCCTGCTGCACCAGAACACCTCAGTACCAGTCAATGGCAGCCAGCCCAAAGCCACCAGTGCTGCAGCACTAGCCCACAGCCAGCCTGCAGCCAGTGTTCACCAACACCAGAGACACTCAGGTGCTGCTGCTTGGAAATCGTGCCCAGCACCTCACAAAAGCCATGAGGGCTCGTTGCATGCACACTCCATCTGCCGAGCTGATGCCAACAGAGTGCTCAATGTTCTTGTGGTAACGCTGTCCCTGTCTTCTGTTTCTCTCTCTGTCTCTCTTCTACCCTCTCTACTCTCTCTTCTAATTCCCCTTCGATTAGAACACTTATGCTCCTTTATCAATAAACAGTTCTCAGATATAATATTGCCACTTTTGTGCTTCATTTTCATCCAAGAAATTGATCAGAAAGAATGCTCCCCAACTGCCCCTTTTAATACAGGACAGAACAGGGGAATGGGGAATGGGGAATGGGGACCCCTGGGTGTGCTGCGAGCACTGTGGGGAGAGAATGGGGAAGTCACTGAGGGTACCTGGGGCACTCAGATGGGGATTGGGGAACCCCTGCAGGTACTGGGAAGGGGATGGGGGAGCCCCTGAGATGACTGGGAGAGGAAATGGGGAGCACAGGGTGCCCTGTGTAGCCTCCCCCTGACTCATCACCACCTCCCTTGGAAGGATGGGCAAGCACAGGAGCCATGGAGGGAGCAGCCCCAGTGTCACCCAGTGCCTCCCGCTTCCCAGAGTGTCACAGCTTCTGTTGGAGATTGTCATAGATGTCACTGGATTCCCATGGTTGCCCGTGTGGCCTCCGCAGCTCCATGTAGGTCGCCTGATGATCCTCCCCCTCCGGGGGGGCCCTGTAGGAATAAGGGGGTGAGTGGAAGGGGATGGGAGGTCCTGGGGGTTTGGGTGAAAGGTGTATCATGGCTGGAGGCTGCACTCACCTTTCCTGGTGCTTCCTGGCAGCTGCAAAGGAAAACTGGAGGGGTGACTTTGGAGTCCCAGGGGCCCCCATCCACCCACAGGAATCCTGAATCACCACCAGACCCTCAATTCCCCCCAGGTGACCCCAGTATCCCTGATGCCCCCCAAAAACCCTTAACCGCTCCAGTGCTCTGGACACCCTGAGCGCCCAGAAGCCCAAACCTGGCAGGGAGGGGGAGCCTCCAAATTCCTGAAGGATAACCAAAAGAACCCCCAGCATGCCTGCAAGACCCTCCAACACCACCCCAAATCCTTGAGGACCATCAGCAAAGGTCCTGAGCACTGATCAGTGCCCAAGTCAGAGGCTGTGGGTGCTGCCCATCACCCCAATATTCCAGGTGGCCTCCCACCTCTGCAGGGCTCCCGTTGTCCCCATTGTCACCCACCCATGTTGTTCCACCAGTGCCAGCCCACAGCTACACCCACGAGCAGGACCAGGAGCAGGAGGGACACGCCAACCCCTGTGGCCACTGCTGGGGACACAAGAGACACATCAGGGTCACCTGTCACTCTGGGGGTCCTGCCATCCCACTGACTCTGTGTGACCCCACCTCTGTTCCAGTGTCCCTTCGGTGTCACCTCCAGGGCCAGTTCAGGGCTGAGTGCCCGGAACACGCGGTGCCCATCCTGTCCCAGCTGGTTGGTGGCCACGCACTGGTAGGTGCCCGAATGTCCCACATCGACGTTCCCAAGCTCCAGGACAGGACCTTGAGCCACCTCCTGGCCATTGTGCAGCCAGGTGAAGGTGACAGGGGCTGAGCCCACCTGCACCGAGCAGCGCAGGGTCACGGGGTCACCCGTGTGCACCTGGTGTGACAGGGGACTGGGGGTGATGGTGGCATTGGCCACAGGCACTGTGGGGACACAGACACGGCTGAGGCCAGGCGAGGTGGTTTGGAGGTAGAGTGGATGTGGTCAACCCCAGCCTGATGGTCCAGCTCACCCAGGACGGTGACATTAAGGGGGACACTCTCGGCCACGCTGTCCCCATCGCTGACCTGGCAGTGATAGTGGCCGCTGTCACTGTCCCCAACGTGCTGCAGCTCCAGGTGCGGGCCAGTGCCCAGAGGTGCCCCTAAGCCCCCCCGGCGCCAGGTGAAGGACAGGGCACCTGTCCTATTGGCCACTGCACAGCTCAGCACCAGGCGGTCCCCCAGTGCCACCTGTCCCCCAGGGGGCTGTGCCCACACGGCCACCCCTGAGAGAGAGACCCCTGCAGGAGGGAGGGACACCAGGGGACAGTGAGGGACACGGGGAAAATCTGTGGGGGGCAGGGGGACCCCAGTGAGGTGGACGAGGCATCAACGTGATGGGAAGGGGCCTGAAAAGGAACCCCAAAGAAAGATGGGAGGTTCAGGAATGGGACACTGGGAGAGGGATGGAGGGGGCCCCAGGAAAAAGGTGGGGATGCAGGGAGGGGATGGCGGGACCTGCGGACTTTGGGGGGACCCAGGAAGGGGTGGGGTGGAGCCAGGGATGGGGATGAGACCCAGTGAGGGGTAGGGGGACATGAAGCAGGATGGGAGCAGTGATGGGGGAAGAAGTGGAAAAATTAAATGAAAATGGGGGTACCCACGAAGGTCTGGGGGACCTGGTGAGGAACCCAGGAAAGGATGTGGGTCCCGCCAAAGGGATGGAGGATGCAGGCAGTAATGGGGGCTCCCAGGCAGGGCTTTGGGACCCAGGGAGGCTGTGGGGGCTCCCCGTGCCCATCCCTGGACTCACTGTGCACCGTGACGCAGGGAGAAATGGGGGGACACAGGGAGAAACCTGGGAGGGGATGGGGAGACCCGGGAATGGTGTCGGGGAGGGCTGGGGGTCCCAGGAAGGGCTGGGGATCCCGGGATGGGATCCAGCAAAGGATGGGGGGAAAACAGGGTGGGATCCAGGAACGCAGGGAGAGATGGTGGCAGCGACCAGGGAACCTGAGAAAGGAGTCGGGGAGAGCTGGGGGCAACGAGTCAGGGCTGGGGGACCCGGGAATGGTGTCAGGGAGGAATGAGGGTCCCCAGGCAAGGCTGAGTGTCTTCAACCAGGGGATCCGAGGAGGCTGTGGGGGCTCCCCGTGCCCATCCCCACACTCACTGCGCACCGTGACGCGGAGCCGGGCGCTGCTCTTCTGCACGGCCCCACCCTGGGAGCGCACCTGGCAGCTGTAATTCCCTGAGTGGGAGACCCCCACGGCAGGCACCAGGAGATGCGGGGACCCCTGCGGGCCCCCCACCAAGTGCCCATCCTGGTAGAAGAGGTGCAGGAGGGGGCTGGGGGCCTCAGGGGGCTGGGGGTGCTGAGGCAGCTGAGATTGAGGGGGGACCCCTCAATGGGCTCGGGGGGACCCTCCAGCACTGGCACCGTGAAGAGCTCAAGGAAGGAGAGGGGAGGGGGATTTGTGACCCCGAGTCCCTGGGGAGGGGCTGTGGGGGTGTCGGGGTGGCGGCTGTTGGGTGCTCACCGTGCACTGTCAGTGTTGTCCGCGCTGACCTGGCCCACGGTGATTGCTCAGAGTTCACCCAGACCCTGCACCAGTAGGTGCCGTTGTGGTGCTGCTGCAGAGGGGACAGGGACAGCTCGGTCCCACGGAGGGACATCCTCACTTCCTTGTCCTCATGGTAGAATCGCACTGCGGTGACCGACATGTCCTGCCAGCCCTGGCAGCGCAGTGTCACTGTGTCCCCCTCCAGCAGCGGCCATGACGGCACCTGCAGGACCAGCCGGTCTGTGGGACAAGGGGGTCCTGTCAGACTGTTCTAATGGGGACCCCCCATTGGGTCACACCCAGAGCACCAGGGGTCCCCAGTTCCTCGACTCTACACTGGGATGCTCTGGGATGTCCCCATGTGCAGGGGATGGGCTCTGGTCACACCAGGGGGTGACCCATGGAGCAGAGCCCACCCAGAGCCCTTTGGGGTCCCCACAGGGGCCTGGGTGGGGACACCCAAACCCCCCTCACCATTTAAGACTCTCATAGGGGGGCTGTACCCAGTGTCAGGTCTGCCACATCTGTATTCACCACTCTCGGTGACAACCAAGTCAGGTCCCTCCTGCTCCCAGCGCTGCCCATCCTTGTACCAGGTGGTGGCACCGGTGGTCCCCGAGCCCTGGCAGGTCAGTGTCACCCGGTCCCACAGCACCGCCGGCATCCAGGGGGGCTCGACCAGGAGCTGGGTGGTCTGGGCACCTGTGGGTGACAGGGGACACCAGCCTGCCAGGGCCACCACGGGGCTGGGGAAAGCAGGGTGGGGACAGGGCATCTTCTGAGGACTCACCAGCGAGGCCGAGGGTCTGGGCTGGAAGGGAGAAGGGTAACAGCTGGGTGAGGGTGGCACCATGGGGACAGAAGGACCCAGGGCTCGGGGTGTGGGGTCTGTCCTTGAACTGTCCCTGTGGGGGCACTCATGTGGCACAGATGTCTCAGCCATCATTTGCTCAGACAGGACATGGGGACATTGTGGATACCCAGGCATGGGGACCCTGTGCTGGCACAGGTCATCCCCACCAGTCCCACGGCCTCTGTCCCCATGGCTCATCTGTATGGTGCTCATCCCCTTGTCCCTGTCCCTGCATCCCTGTCACCTTGTCTCTTTCCCCTTGGCCACCCCATGACCCCGGTCACCTCATTCACTGGCTCTGCTGGCATTGGGGACCTCAGGGGACCCCACAGCTCCCCTGTGCCCCCTCCCCATCAGTCTCTGTCTCACCAGGGCTCATCCCCAGGGTGTCAGGCGCGTGCCCGGGTCACTCACCCCACAGGAGCAGCGCCACCTCCCCGGCCATCCCTGTGTCCCCAGCCATCCAGGCTGGCTGTCACTCGCTGCTGTGGCCACCGGTCCCCTGGGTGGCGGCTCTTTGGACAAAGGGGAAGGACGTGAGGTCAGGCCTCGACCTCGTGTTGTGGTAGTTTTTGTTGGGGGCAGGGTGGCCACAAGCTGGGGACAGGCTCTGGGTGGCACACGGTACGACGTGAGGTTCTCAGGAGTGGGGGGCTCAGGGGTTTGGGGTCCCAGGGATGGGTGTCCAGGGGAAAGGGGGTTGTGAGGAAGGAGAGTCACCAGGGATGGGGTTGCCTGGTAATGGTGGGACACAGGGCTTGGAGTCCCAGGGGAACACGGGCTCCAGGGAATTGGGATCATGGCATTGGGTGTGGGGGGAATGGAGAGTCTTGTGGGACTATGGGGTTCCTGGGAGGATCAAGGTCCTTAGGGAAGGAGGATTGTAGGGGATGGAATGAATGAGAGAGGGTTCCTTGGGACATGGAGGTCCTGCAGAATGACAGTCTCAAGATGAGAGTCCAAGGGAGAGGGGAACATAAGGAATGGGTGTCCCAGGGATGGGCAGTGGCTGGGTGGGCCTGTGGGTCACAGCTCCTTCCCTTGGTTTTGGAGTGACCCAGCGCCCAGCACAGCCCACATGTTATAGATAAGCAATGCAATGGTTGGCTCTCACAATTAAGGGATGAATATTATGTGCATGTTTAGAGAAGTTTTTCTTATGTTTAATTATGCTATTGTGGTAAGTGCTCCCACAGTCCTCTTTCCCCTCCCCCTTGTATTGTTGTCAGGGGATGGCCTTGGTAGGCGGGGCATTGGGGGAGGGCTGGCTCATTCCTAGGAGGCGTGGCATGGAAACACCTGACCTTCAATAAAATTGCAAGAAAGCAGGCTCCACCAATGGATGGAGAAGAGAGGTTGAGTGAGAGGCTTTGGGAGGGGCCAAAGTTGGCTGATGTAACACCAGGAGTATAAAAGGCACTGCAGCCATTTTTTATACAAGCACATGGCGGTTTAGTTCCATGCTCTCAGTTCTGCTCCTTGTCTTTGTTCAATCTTTTGTTGTATTCTGTTAAGGTTTAATAAGCCTTAGAAAAGTGAGCATTGTTTCTCATAAATGGGGACTCAGTGTGGGATATACACCTTGTCTCCATTGTTGTGGGTAAATCAAGTTGAATGGGAGAGTTGTGGTTTGTTGTTTGCTGGGGTTGTTGGAGCTGCATTTGTGTTTTGGAGTTTGGGTTTTTCACTTTGTGATGAGTGACCACCGGGGATGGGGAGCTGAGAGGTGATAGCACGAGGGAGCTTCGGCCGAAGGAGTGACATCACAGAGAAACTGGATTGGCGCACCACGGCAGCCAATCACTCTACAGAGCTGCCAAATGATTGGACAGAAATGCGCCATTGAGTTGGACCAATCAAGAACCACAGGCGGGAGCCAATTACAAGACAGATGGTTTGGATCAACCTGGAGGCTATAAAAGGACTCCAGTGGGGATAGGTGGGGTCCTCTGGAGGTACTTGAGACCAAAGGAGCACCCAGCACCCGTGCTGTCCCATTTTTTTAAGTCTGCTTTGTCACTGGGGATCTTGGGCTTGTCCCAGGTCTCTTGTTTCCAGTTGTAGTTCTCTTAAATAAAAAAAAAATTCGATTTAACCTAATCACGGTGACTGACTCCTTTGTAACAACTTCTGGGAACTCGTGCAGGATAAGCCTCGTCCAGAAGTGGTCCTGGGGAAGCACAACAAAGGGGAGACTCATCTGGCTGATTTTAGCCACCCAGAGTTGGATTTCTTTGAGACCACTGGTGGACTGCTGGCTATACCCAAAGAACAACTGGAGACTCGACAAACCCTACAAGGAAAACCCCCCGAGAAGGAGCAGGGCTCACAGGAGACTGTGAGCATCAAGGAGTGTGAGGTACTCCAAGGGACCCCAAGGGGAGGGAGAAGGAGGAGTACTTCTTGAGAACGGCCCCTTACCCACTTTGGCTCCTGTTCTCCCAGAGGAAGGGAGGGAGCTCCTAGGGGTGCCCTAATCAGAGAAGAGGAGTGCAACTGGGACCTCCGGGACCCTACTTTTCATGGCTGGCTGGAAAGGGTAGAGGTGGAAGGTAGCAGAACCCTCAGAGCAGTAGGAGCCTGTGCACAGGGTGGAGGCTGACTGAGGGGAGGGAGGTAGGTGTTCCACAGATTAGAGGCACCTGGGGGTGGTTCTTCCTCAGACTGGTGGGAGCCCGGACGGGGCTGGGGAAGTAGGACCTCTGGGGTGGGCAGGACAACTCTCAATCGGAGACCCACTGATAGTGTCTGGCCACCGGCTGGGGGAGTTCTCCTTCCTTAGCAGGAAAGCGAGAGAGGAATCCAACCAGACGGGAGTAGGACCTTGGTCGAGTGGCTCTTGGGCAGAGCCAGGAGGCTGAGTAAGGGGGGAAAAGAGAACCTCACAGCACAGAGACTGGCCAGAGGACCAGCCACTGGCTGTGAGTAGTCCCCTCACTTGCTAGGAGTGAGTGGAAGGTGTAGGCCCTGCTGGGTAGGGAATTGGTTTTTTCTTTTGTGTTGTTGTGTGCTCGTGGTGTTATCGGTGCTGTGGAGAGCTGGTACAGTGAGGTTTTGGGGTGAGGCAGAACCACCAAGGGTCCCCGGACCACTTACCAGTCAGTAACTTTCTTCCTCTGAAGAGTGAAATACTATTTTGAGTTAAGAGTTTAATATTGACTTTGAGGAGTACTTACTTTGTTTTGAGTAGAAGTTACTTTGAGAAGTCTTTTTTTTTAAGCATCAGTGCCTCCTTTTGTGAAAAGTTACTTTTTGTTTAAGTCTGTGTGAGTTGGTGTAAGTGGTGCAAGTTGGTGCTGGTTAATCAGAGACGCCATTTTGAGGAGGGCTCTCTCCGCCATTTTAAGACTTAGAAGGAATTGAGAGATTGACAGGGAGGTGTAACCCAGTGGTCCTTGATCACTCAGAAGGGGACGGATACATTATCTCTCCTGAGGGGAGTCGGTTACATTATATGGGATATACACCTCGGCTCCATTCTTGTGGGTAAGTTAGGTTCAATGGGAGAGTTGTGTTTTGTTGTTTGGTGGAGTGGTTGGAGCTGCATTTGTGTTTGGAGTTTGGGTTTTTCACTTTGCGATGAGTGACCACTGGGGATGGGGAACTGAGAGGTGATAGCATGAGGGAGCTTCGGCCAAAGCAGTGACGTCACAGAGAAACTGGATTGGCGCAACATGGCAGCCAATCACTCAACGGAGTTGTCAAACGATTGGACTGAAAAGCACCATTGAGTTGGACCAATCAGGACCCATAGATGGGAGCCAATTAGAAGACAGATGATCTGAATCCACCTGAAGGCTATAAAAGGACTCCCCCGGGGAGGGGTGTGGTCCTCCGGGTACTTGAGACCAAAGGAGCACTCAACACCAGTGCTGTTCTTTTTTTAAATTTAAGTCTGCTTTGTCACTGGGGACCTTGGGCTTGTCCCAGGTCCCTGTTTCCAGCTGTTATTCTCTTCACTAAAAATAACCAAGTTAACCTAATCACAGTGACTGGCTCCTTTGTAACATCTGTGGCCCTAGGACTTTTCGAAAAAGAAGCATTCCCTGCTGTGAGTTCGGTGACTCAATCAATTCCTCCTGGGACCATCGGTGATCACAGGTCGAAATCCCGGGGACAGAGGAAGACTGAAAAACAAAAAATAAAGGTGGAAGAAAAAAAGCCCTCTGGGGGAAAAAACTGCAGATGATCTGGAAGACTTTGAGTATTTGTGTGTGTGTGTGAGAGTCAGGGAGTGTGCTTAGAGTGTGTGTGACACTTGAAAGAGTTTCCGGATTTAGAGAAGTCATAAGAGCAGCTGGGGACACCAGGGTGAGGGTTACCGTATATAATGGGACTCAAGAGCTCCTGAGGATGTCAGGTTGAGAGTTACAGGATTTAGGGGGTGTCAGATTGGTGGTGGCTGCACTTGTATCGGGAGGTTCCGAGCATGTGGTGCTGTCGGTGGCAGAGGCAGCCAAGTGATGCAGACCGCGCTTGTCCGGGCCGAGGGGCCTCTGGCGGCAGGGGGAGCCAGGTGGTGCAGAGGAGCCGTGGGGGCCCCCATGGTGAGACATGGGGTAAGAAATTGGAAGGGTAGCAATGAGGAAATAGACATTTAGAAGATGCATATTGCTTGATATTTGCTGCATTTCACTATACTCACCATCTGGGAAAGGAAAGCAGGATGTATGAGAAGAACATGAAGGAATGCAAGGATGAGCGATAAGCAGAAGGACGACCACTGGAACAGGATACAAACACCCTGAGCCCCAAGGATGCTAAAATAGCAAGACTCCGTAAGTTCCTGGGACTGAGATTAGACTGACCATCTAGCTTGGACTGTGACCAAGGGATCAGCGAGCATGCGCCAGCAGAGGGGGTCAGAAGTTTGTTCTCCAAAAAAGGCTTCTTTACTTTCTGCTTACGACCACCGACAACCACCAGAGCCAACTGCACAGGCGCACAGGACTGATAAGATAACTAGCATATGGAAATGGAACACGGTGGAGCTGGGGAATGAATATGCATGGGGGTATTGTGAAATATAATGCATATGTAATTTTTTAGAGGATAAAAGAGAATGCAACAAGTGAGTCGGCACGCACGTATTGTGAGACAATTATCCTCCGTGCGTCCAGCTGCTGAATAAAATACATACCTACTTTAAAACTCCTTTCTCTTGGGTTTTAAGGTTATTCTGCATCTCAGTGGGTAGTAGTGAGAGGGGCCCAGCACAGTAACTCCTGACACTCGCTGACCCAGCAGAACTGACCCAGTGGTACGGGAGTCCCCAGATAGCAGGTGAGTTGTTTATTTGCTTTTGTTTTCCAGGGAGAAGGTAAGCTTTGTTTTTATTTATTTTTTTTCCCTCTCCTTTCCTTTCTTTCCTTTTTTTCCTTTCCTTTTCCTTCTAGCTGATGGGAAACCTGTCAGGTGGGCCTGTAGTTGGCTGCTTGGGAAGGCAGGCCTTGTGAAGAAGGTCTGTGGTTGGCTGGTTGGGAAGGCTGACCTTGTCCAGAGAGTCTATTATTGGCTGGTTGGGCAGGCAGGTTTAGTTGGGAAGGCCTGTGATTGGCTTGTTGGGAAGGCGGGTTTTGTCAGGAGGGCTGTGATTGGCTGTCAGGATAGGACTGGGAGCAAGTAGAGAATCCCCAAGGAGAAAAGAAGGAAGTGAAAAAATATCAGCAAATATACCCCCAAACAGCCCCTGGGGCAGTAGACGAACCCCGTGGAGATTTCCTTCCCTGGCTACCTCATATTTTGGAGTGACCCAGGGCCCAGAACAGCCTTCATGTTATAGATGAGCAATGCAATGGTTGGCTCCCACAATTAAGGGATGAATATTATGTGTGTGTTAAGAGAAGTTTTATTGATGTATAGTTGTGTTATTGTGATAAGCCCTCCCATAATCCTCTTTCCCGTCCCCCTTGTATTGTTGTCAGGGGATGGCCTTGGTAGTCTGTCACAGTACAGACAGTCTGGAGCTGGACAGATAAATCTGGCTATAATAAGAAACCCAATTAGGCTCCTCTAGTTCAATAAACAAGTCCCTAAGTGAACAACCATATGAAAGATTTTAACTCAGATGCCTCAACCAATCCCTTCAAACCCTTAATGCAGATGTATCATTGGCCAGGGAACTGGGTGGTGTTAAAGCCCAGACCAATCAGTTCCTAGATCCAGGAGTTTTGAACTCTCTATATAGGAAGGCTCCAAACAATAAAACTGGCTGTTTGCCTCATGATCAAGAAGACTGGAGTCACGATTTCTGTCTCCAACCTACAACCACATGTAATACGTGATGCTCCCATGTGAGGACAACAGCCGTCCCATGAGCAGAGCAGAGGGTAACAGAACAGCCCATGAGGATGTATAAAAATTTGATGAGCAAGGAGAGCTGCCAAAACAGCGTGAAGAATTGACCAAAAAGGTGTGAAGAGCTGACAAAAATCTGGATTCCCCTTTGTAAATACCCCATAGTGGTATTTTAATATTGTAAATAGAAAATAGAAGACATGGGAGGATGGTTTTCACTGGAAGAAAACCCCATGGTCAAGGTATTGATTCTCCTTTTACCTAAATGGGGAGTAAAGTATACACAGCAGGCATTGCTAGCCTTGCTGGTGTGCTCTGGGAACCACAGACTGAACGCTATAAAACCCTGGGAAACTGTTTCGGGCTTTCTGGGGTGGTTGGAAGCACAGGGGGATGCAGAGATGGCAGTAAAGGTGCTGTGGACACCCCCTGCTGAAACACCCACCAAGGACACAGAGTGGGGCAGAGCGGCAGGTGAAAAACTGAGGGGGGAGCGGCTGTTATTTGCCAGAGGTCCCACACTGAAACGGGCACCAGGTGCATCCTCGGAATGCCCGGGGCCCCCCACACCCCAGCTACAGAGACCATCTTTGGGCTCCGCACCCCATAGTGTGCCACAGACACAGCCTGCCGAAAAACCCCAAGATGGCGGAGAGCACATGTAGGGAGAGTCACTCACCCAAGATGGCGCTCGCCACATGGCGCAGGAGGTGCCTGCTCAAGATGGCGGAGTGCCGTGTCACCAGAGGGTGGAAGAGAAGCCTCGCTAGTCTGTCACATTACGGTCTGGAGCAGGACAGCTAAATCTGGCTATAAAAAGAAACCCAGTAAGGCTCTCCTAGTTTTACAACCAAGTCCCTAGCTGAACAATCATAGGACAGATTTCAACTCTAACAGAGACCTCAGCCAATCCCTCCCAACCCTAAATGCAGATGTATCATTGGCCAGGAAGCTGGGCCATGTAAAGGCCCAGACCAATCAGTGCCTAGATCCTGGAGTTTTGAGCTCCCTATATAACAATGTTCCAAACAATAAAACCAGCTGTTTGCCTCATGATCAAGAGGACTGGAGTCACGAGCCCGGGGTCCTGTCCTGGAGCTTGGGGATGTCGATGTGGGACATTCGGGCACCTACCAGTGCGTGGCCACCAACCAGGGACAGGATGGGCACTGCGTGTTTCGGGCACTCAGCCCCGAGCTGGCCCTGGAGGTGACCCCTGGCTCACCCTGGGTCACAGGTGAGGTTACATGGGGTCCCTGGGGTGTCCAGGACCCTCTGGGGTTCAGGGTGACCCTGATGTGTCCCCCTCTGTCCCCAGCAGTGGCTGTGAGTGTCGGCAAGATCCTCCTGTTCCTGGTCCTGCTCCTGGCTGTCATCGGGGGCTGTCACTGCTGGCACCACCGGGGTGGGTGACAATGGGGGGGGGATGGGGGTCCTGGAGTGAGGGGAAGCTCCAAGAGTGGGGACAGAGATGGGGCAGCACCCAGGGACCCTGAGCTGGGGGAAACTGAGCCCACAGTGACCTCGGCTGGAGGTCCTGGTGGATTTGGGGGTAATTTGGAGGGTCTTGGCTGGGCTCCAGGGCCATCCCTGGGCGGGCTTTAAGGAACATTGGGGTGGTACTGGGAGCTCCTGAAGAGTTTGGGGAGCTCTTGGAGGGAGGTGCAGGGATGTTGGGGGATCTCTCTGGGGTCCTGGGGAAGTTTGGGTGCTTCCCCATCATTCTGAGCTTGGGGTTCTGGGGCTCAGAGGGTAAGGGACACCATGGGGGTTGGGGACACTGGAGTGGTGCAGAAGTTCTGGGGGGGTCAGGGAGCCTTGGGGTGTCCAGGAGGGAATCAGGGGTCCAGAGGGAATCAGGGCTACAGTGGATATTTGGGGGTCCCATGGGTGGTTGGAGCTGCCGAAGTCCCATGAAGGTTCAGGGGTCCTGGGGTCCCTGAGATCACCGCCTCCCCTTTTCCTTGCAGCTGCCAGGAAGCCCCAGGACAAGTGAGTGGGGAGCTCCGGCCGGGACTCCCATTTCCCCCTCCCAAGACACCCCTCAGACCCCCCCATAAGACCCCCACGGAGGAGGGGGCGGTGCTGGACCCCCACGTCGTGGGCAACGAGCGGGCAGGGGGCAAGTACAGGGGGGGACAGGGACACATCACCCACGGGTGTCACCCCCCACCCAGGTCCCCACAACCAGTGTCACTCTGAAGGCCCCCCCTGGTGTCCTCTGGCCCTGCCATACCTCAGGGTCCAGAAGTGGCCAACGCGGAGCTTCCAGGACCCTACAAGAGACATCAGGACCCCAGTGACACCTTCAAGACTGTGCTTTGACACTTGGGGACCCTGGCAGCTCTGGGGGGCATCAGTTCCCCTCAGGTGTCACTTTTTCCTCTTCACAGCATCCCACAGGCCTCCTCATTTACCCTCTAAGTGCCAATGGGGCACACAAAAATTTTGCCTGTTATTGAACACAAAATATAGCTTTTTGATTAAAGTGGGAAAAGTTTTTGAGTTTCTTTTTGTTCAGCTCTGTCTGTTCATCTCAGGAAGTAGAAGGGTCCTGGAAAGGTTGTTTTGCACGTTGTTGTTGACTTTGCAGCACTTGTGGGGCTCTCTCAGCCCCTTGGGCAGACAGGGACCAAATGATCAATTGCTGCATTTCCGCACTGCTTCCCTCACAGCTGCCCCTGCAGGGGGGGTTTCCAGCCAGCCCTGCTCTGAAAACCATCCAAGGCCCCCACAGAGCCACTGCTTGGGCTCCCATTGCCTTCTGTGCTTCTTGCAGGGCTGAGCAAACCACAGGCACGCCTTCTTCCCCCACACAATTCTCACCTTTGCAGCAGCTCCAAAGCTGCCAGAATCAAAGCCCAGGGGGTGGGCGGGGAAGGGGGACCTGGCTGAGGTGCTGGCTGCCAGCTGGGGCTGGCCAGAGCAGGGCTGGCCAATGCCCATCCCTGTGCCCTGGGGCTGGGCCATGGCTGGGCCCCACCCTTGCATGGCCACTGGCTTCAAGGAGGAGCACTTGGGGAGCTCCTTCCTGCCTGCCTGGGGCTCCATTCCCAAACTGCTCTTGCCGCCTCAGATCCTGCAGGGGACCAGCAAGAATGGAATGGAACAAATGTCCGGGACAAGTTTTCTTTCAAACCCCAAGAAATCCAAAGTGTCCCAAGCCCTCAAGACAAAAACTCCATGCCGGATGTAGTGGGGATCAGGAGCGAGTGGGGGCAGCCTCCAAGAGCTTCAGCCAACCCCGATTCACATGATGTTAGCCCTGTGGCATGAAACTGGGGACAAATCATCAATTTCTCTTGTAAAAACTGCAGTTGTTCCAGTGCTGTTGGGGAAGGGCCAGAAGCATTCTCGTTTCTCACAGATGCTGGGGGCAAGAATCTGGGATTTCTTCCCTGTTGGGAGATTTCCCTGGAAATTGTTCCTTTTGTGGCCTCTTGGATACTGGATCTTGTTGCTGTTGGTTTTGTTCTCTTGTTGCTGTTTCAGGAAATGGTTCTTGTTTTGACCATTCAGGATCTTTGCCTTCTGTGTCTCCACTGAGAGTGGGAGAGGCAGCAGCCCCTGGTTTTTGGTGTTTTGGAGGTCAGGATTTTTCCTCTTGTTTTCTTTCTCTCCAGGAATTTTCCCCCATTTATTGCTAAGAGAGAATAATTACCATCCCTAGGAGACACTAAAGAAGCTGCCAAGGTGGAGGAAGGGCTGCTGCTGGCTGGAGCCTCTCAGCCCGTGGGGTTTTTCTCTTGGGAAGGGCAGAGATATGGCAAGATTTTTGCTTGGGTGTGGGGGCTGGGATCAGCTCCCAGATCTCTCTCCATGTGGGATCAGAAGGAACAGTCAAACTGCTTACAGCAGGGAGAATTCACTGCCCTGTACTGCTCCTTCCTTACTGTGGGTGAGCCTTTGCTCAGAAGAGCAGCCATCAAACTGCGACCTTATTAACATCCACTTTGACTGGAAAGAATCCTCACCAACTCCTCAGGCACCTCAGGGATAACCCAGGATCCTGAGCTCTCCTGCTCTAGGGAGCCTCTCCTGGCTGTGTTTGGGAGCCACGCTGCTGCTGCCCAGCCCCACCGTTTTTCTGCCTTTGCTCTGGGTTTTTTTTGCTGCACTGGAACCAGCACGCGTGCCTGCTGGGACAGCCCGCGGCTCTTGCTACAGCTGCGGAGTTTCTGCTCGTTTTTCTTTTGCCACTCTGGGGTCTGCTCCCTCTGCCATTCCAGCTTGCTGCTTCCAGTTCCTGCTACAGCACATTTCATTATCCCGAGGGTAACTGGGACAAATTCCCCGCTGTGAGTTTGTAAAGGAAGCCGCTTTTCCACCCCTTGTGCCTGCTGTGCCTGCCATTACCATGGAGAGAGAGAGACACAGAGAGACAGCCGAGCTGGTGCCACAGCGCCCCCTACAGCTGTGGGGGAATCATTGCACTCACCCCGCCCAGACAGGAGCCACCAGCGCCCCTGCCGGCTGTGCCCAGAACTGCACCAGAGGGGAAGGGCCTGCAGCCATTGTTGAGTTTCTGGTTCTGTTTGTTGCTGCCATTGTAAGAACAATGTTTTCCTTGTGATCTATATATTTGTCTATATCTATATCTGTAGATGGAATGAGTTATACAAGTTATATTGAGAACAACAAAAAAATTCACAAATCAAAAGGCTTGTCTACAAAATGCTGGCTTTTCCTTTTATACCCCTGGTGCTGCATCAGCTTGATGCATATTCATTTGATTTTACGCAGTCTCAGCCCCTGTCACTCATTTCAGTGCCAACTCAGTTTTGTCACTGTGGTCCTCAGGGGCACGACTGGATGAAGTTCTGCTCCTTTTAATGTCATGTCCCAAAGGCTTGGCCAACAACAGTCCATCCAATGTAAATCCACAAAACCTACCTTGTAACACAAACCCATTCCCTCGAAAACCAAACTTCTGACCGGGCCACCGTAAGAACATCCACCACTCCACAACATAAAGCACTATCCCAACACTAACAACATCACAATATTTATTCAACAATATGATCAATAATGTAATTTCAATTCATATAACACCCACAAAAGTCAACTTCCACGAACTTGTTTCTTACAGTATATACTGGTAAAGAACTGTTATTCCTGTTCCCATATCTTCGCCCAAAAGCTCCTTAATTTCAAAGTTATAGTAATTGAGGGAAGTGGTTATATTTTCTATTCCAAGGGAGTTCTCACTTCTTGGAGACACCTGTCTTTCAAACCAAGATGTATTGGCAGCCCAAAGTTGGGGAATCCAGTTCCTAAAGTCTGACAGAGCTGAACAGAGAAACCCCATTTCTGCCAGTTTAACCAAAAAGCTGCATTTTGGTCCCAGGAGATGTGAATCAGGTCCTGTGTCCCCTTGGACTGGATGGGAAGCGTAAGCCGCTGGTGTACTGGGAGCACTGGGAAGGGGATTGCAGAGCCACTGGGAGCACGGGGGTTGAGAGTAACCAATCTGATTTTCATTTATGTCTCAACATACACTATACATGATGTGAAAAATTATTCCAGGGGCTGTACATGTACTGGGGACCCTGTCCCAGGTTTGTCCTTGGGGAGCTTCATGTAACAGCCATCAGGGAGAGAAATCTTCCATGAGTGGGCTGTGAGTTACCCTCATGCCTGGTGGGACAGATGCCTGGATGCCCGAGAAAAATGTCGGGGAAAAATGCCCGGGAAAAATGCCTGAGAAATCGGGCTGTAGGAGGAAGCTTACCAAAGAAAAGCAGTTAACTGTGACACAACAGGGCCATTTTGCTTTGGGTTTCTTGGAGGGATCAGGGGCTCACTTAGATGGTCAGCTCTGCCCTCCTCCCCCTCCCCTTGCCTTTTCCTCCCTGTGATCCTTCATCTCTGTCCGCACCCATTCTTCCCTGCTTTGTTGCTTCCACGAGGCAGCTCATTCCTGCGATGACCTGATGCTCCGCTGCTTCCCCAGCCTGGTGCTCCACCTTCTCCAATGAGCAGATGCTGCCCGCACGCAGTCACGGCTGCTGCCACCAGGGTTTCCCCCATTGCCTCCCACACCAGCCCCAACCTGGTGCTCTTCCACCTTCCCCAGCAGAGCGGAGGCTGCCTGCACGCACTCATCATCTCTGGTGTGTTTCCCGTATTGCCTGCAGCAACGAGCCTGCTGCACCAGCCCACAGCCGTACCAGCCCATGGCAGCCAGCCCATAGCCACCAGTGCTGCAGCACTAGCCCACAGCCAGCCTGCAGCCAGTGTTCACCAATGCCAGAGACACTCAGGTGCTGCTGCTTGGAAATCGTGCCCAGCCACTCACAAAAGCCACAAGGGCTCGCCACATGCACACTCCATCTGCCGAGCTGATGCCGAAAGAGCACCCATGGTTCTTGTGATAATGCTGTCCTTGTCTTCTGTTTCTCTCTCTTTCCCTCTTCTCCCCTCTCTACTCTCTCTTCTAATCCCCCATCGATAAGAACACTTGTCCTCTTTTATCAATACTGACTTCTCAGATATAACATTGCCACATTTGTGCTTCATTTTCATCCAAGGAATCGACCAGAAAGAATCGTCCCCAATTGCCCCTTTTACAGTGGGATCAGACAGGGGGAGTGGGAGGGGGAATGGGGAACCCCTGGGTGTGCTGCGAGGACTGTGGGGAGAGAATGGGGAAGTCACTGAGGGTACCTGGAGCACTCGGTTGGGGGTTGGGGAGCCCCTGCAGGTACTGGGAAGGGATGGGGGAACCCCTGGGGGACTGGGAGAGGAAATGGGAAGCACAGGGTGCCCTGGGTAGCCTCCCCCTGACTCATCACAACCTCCCTTGGAAGGATGGGCAAGCACAGGAGCCATGGAGGGAGCACCCCCAGTATCACCCAGTGCCTCCAGCTTCCCAGAGTGTCACAGCTTCTGTTGGAGATCCTCATAGATGTCACTGGGTTCCCACGGTTGCTCGTGTGGCCCCCGCAGCTCCATGTAGGTTGCCTGAGGATCCTCCCCAGGGGGTGCCAGGGGCTCTGGGGAAACTCTATGGGAATACAGGGGTGAGTGGAAGGGGATGGGAGGTCCTGGGGGTTTGGGTGAAAGGTGTATGATGGCTGGAGGCTGCCCTCACCTTTCCTGGTGCTTCCTGGCAGCTGCAAAGGAAAACTGGAGGGGTGACTTTGGAGTCCCAGGGGCCCCCATCCAACCATGGGAGTCCTGAATCACCACCAGACCCTGAATTCCCCCAGGTGACCCCAGTTTCCCTGATACCCTCCAGAACCAGTGAACTACCCCACATCCCCTACCACCCTAAACCCCAAGAACCCAAAGCCTGGCAAAGAGTGGGAGCCTCTGAACTCCCCAAAAACCTCCAATAGAAGCCCCAAAATCCCTGCAAGACCCTCCAACACCACCCCAAATCTTTGAGGACCCTGAGCAAAGGTCCTGAGCACTCAGCACTGCCCAAGTCAGGGGCTGTGGGTGCTGCCCATCACCCTCAAATTCCAGGTGGCCTCCCACCTCCCCAGGGCCCCGTTATCTATATTGTCACCCACCCATGTTGTTCCACCAGTGCCAGCCCACAGCTACACCCACGAGCAGGACCAGGAACAAGAGGGACACGCCAACCCCTGTGACCACTGCTGGGGACAGAAGGGACACGTCAGGGTCAGCTGTCACTCTAGGGGGTCCTGCAATCCGAATGACACCGTGTGACCCCACCTCTGTTCCAGTTTCCCTGCGATGTCACCTCCAGGGCCAGCTCAGGGCTGAGTGCTCGGAACACGCGGTGCCCATCCTGTCCCAGCTGGTTGGTGGCCACGCACTGGTAGGTGCCCGAATGTCCCACGCTGACATTCACAAGATCCAGGATGGGACCCCGGGCCACCTCCTGGCCATTGTGCAGCCAGGTGAAGGTGACAGGGGCTGAGCCCACCTGCACTGAGCAGTGCAGGGTCACGGGGTCACCTGTGTGCACCTGGTGTGCCGGGGGACTTGGGGTGATGGTGGCATTGGCCACAGGCACTGCGGAGACAGAGACAGGGCTGGCACCAGGCGAGGTGGGATGAGGGTGCCGTGGTCACCCCCAACCCAAGAGTCCCCCTCAGCAACGACGACGACATTCACGGGGACACTCTCGGCCATGTTGTTCCCATTGCTGACTCAGCAGTGATAGTGGCCGCTGTCACTGTCCCCAACGTAGCGCAACTCCAGGCAGGGACCTGTGCCCAGCTGTGCCCCTGATCCCCCCTGGTGCCAGATGAAGGAAAGGGGACCTGTCCCCTGCGGCCACCGCGCAGCTCAGCACCAGGAGATCCCCCAGTGCCACCTGTCCCTCAGGGGGCTGCACCCACAGGGACACTCCTGAGAGGGGGAGCCCTGTGGGTGAAGGGGGTACACCAGGGGACAGTGAGGGAAATGGGTGGTGGGCAGAGAGTTGCAGGGGGACCCCAGTGAGGAAGAGGCGGCACAGAGCTGGTGGGGGGTGGGCCGGAAAGGAACCCTGAAGGAACGATGGGGGATTCAGGGAAGGGACACCTGGAGAGGGATGGGGCGGGACACCAGGGAGCATGTGGGGACACAGGGAGGGCATGGCGGTTGCGGGGACGGGTGGAGGGAACCTGGAAAGGGATGGAGGGACCCAGCGTGGGACTGGGGAAGGATTGGGGGGACTGGGAAGAGATGAGGGGATGCAAGGCAGGGATGGGGGACTTGAGATGGAACGTGGGAAAGGACAGAGGGACCCAGGGAGGCACAGGGGACAGGGATGGGGGGAGCTGGGGTGGGATCCGGGAAGGGATGGGGGGACTCGGAAAAGGTGTCAAGGAAGGATCCGAGAAGCGATGGAGGGACTTGGGGCACGGATGTGGGACCTGGGAAAGGAGGGAAGGACCTGGGGAGGGACCTGGGCAGCGACTGGGAGACCCGGGAATGATGTCAGGAGGGGCTGGGGGTACCCAGGCCAGGCTGAGTGTCCTCAGCCAAGGGACCCAGGGATGCTGTCGGGGCTCCCCATGAAGACCTGGGAACGGCTCTTCTGCACAGCCCCGCCCTGGGAGCAGACCTGGCAGCTGTAATTCCCCGGGTGAGAGACCCCCATGGCGGGCGCCAGGAGCTGCAGGGACCCCTGTGGGCCCCACACCAAATGCCCGTCCTGGTAGAAGAGGTGCAGGAGGGGGGATAAGGGCCGTAGGGCGTTGGGGGTGCTGAGGCAGCTGAGATTGAGCCTTGGTGAGCTCGGGGGGATCCTCCAGCACTGGCACTGTGAAGATCTCAGGGAAGGAGAGGGGAGGGGGATTTTTGACACTGAGTCCGTGGGGAGGGGCTGTGGGGGTGTCAGAGTGGTGGCTCTGGGGTGCTCACCATGCACTGTCACTGTCACCCACGCTGAGGTCAACTGGCCAGTTCCCACCTGGCCCCTGCACCAGTAGTCACCGCTGTGGTTCTGCTGCAGAGGGGACAGGGACAGCTCGGTCCCATGGAGGGGCATTCTCACCTCCTTGTCCCCATGGTAAAATCGCACCTCGGTGACCGACGTGTCAGGCCGGCCCCGGCAGCGCAGTGTCACCGTGTCCCCCACTACCAGCGGCCGCGCCGGCACCTGCAGCACCAACCAGTCTGGGGGACAAGAGGGTCCTGTCACACCGTTTTAATGGGGACCCCCCATTGGGTCACACCCAGTGCACCAGGGGTCCCCAATTCCTTAACTCCACACTGGGTTACTCTGGGTTTTCCCTGTGTGCAGAGGACAGGCTCTGGTCACACCGGACGGTAACCCATGGAGCAGAGCCCACCCAAAGCCCTCAGAGTCCCCACAGGTTCCAGGGTGGGGATACCCAAACCCTCCTCACCATGTGAGACTCTCACAGAGGGGCTGTACCCAGTGCCAGCTCTGTAACACGTGTAGATTCCATTCTCGGTGACAACGAAGTTGGGTCCCTCCTGCTCCCAGCGCTGCCCATCCTTGTACCAGGTGGTGGCACCGGCGGTCCCCGAGCCCTGGCAGGTCAGTGTCACCCGGTCCCACAGCACCGCCGGCCTCCAGGGGGGCTCCACCAGGAGCTGGGTGGTCTGGGCACCTGTGGTGTCAGGGGACACCAGCCTGCCAGGGCTACCACGGGTCTGGGGACAGCAGGGTGGGGACATGGCATCCCCCAAGGACTCACCAGTGAAGCTGAGGGTCTGTGCTGGAAGGGACAAGGGACAGGGCTGGGTGGGGTGGCACCATAGGGACAGCAGGACCCAGGGCATGGGGTGTGGGGTCTGTCCTTGAACTGTCCCTGTCCCTGATGTGGCACAGATGTCTTGGCCACCCTTTGCTCAGGCAGGACATGGGGACAGCGTGGACACCCCAGGCATGGGGACCCTGTGCCGGCACAGGTCACCCCCATCAGCCCCATGGCCTCTGTCCCCATGGCTCATCTGTATGGCACTCGTCCCATTGTCCCTGTCCCTGCATCCCTGTCACCTTGTCTCTTTCCCTATGGCCGCCCCATGACCCCGGTCACCTCATTCACTGGCTCTGCTGGCATTGGGGACCTCAGGGTACCCCACAGCCCCCCTATGCCCCCTCCCCACTGGTCTCTGCCTCACCAGGGCCCATCCCCGGGGTGTCAGGCTCGTGCCCAGGGCACTCACCCCACAGGAGCAGCGCCACCTTCCCAGCCATCCCCGTGTCCCTGGCCATCCAGGCTGGCTGTCACTCGCTGCTGGGGCCACCGGTCCCCTGGGTGGCGGCTCTTCGGACAAAGGGGAAGGAAGTGAGGTCAGGCCTCGTCCTCACGTCGTGGTGGTTTTTGTTGGGGGCAGGGTGGCCACAAGCTGGGGACAGGCTCTGGGCAGGGTGGGGACAGGCTGGGGACAGGCTGGGTGCCACATGGTGCAACGTGAGTTTCTCAGGAGTGGGGGTTTCAGGGGTTAGGGGATCCAAGGGATGGGTTTCCAGGGGAATGGGGGTCCCTTGGCAGGGGATGGGGGTGGCTGGTAATGGTGGGCCTCAGGGCTGGGAGTCCCAGGGGAACGTGGGCTCCAGGGATTTGGGATCATGGGATGTGGTATTGCAGGAATTGAGGGTCCCATGGGAATTGGGGTGTTGGGAGAATCAAGGTCCTGAGGGAAGGGGGGATTGTAGGGGATGGAATGAATGGGAGAGGGTTCCTTGGGACATGGAAATCCTCGGGACTGACAGTTGCAGGATGAGTGTCTAAGGGAGAGTGGGACATGAGAAATGGGTGTCCCAAAGTTGGGCAGTGGCTGGGTGGGCCCGTGGGTCACAGCTCCTTCCCTGGGTGCCTCATGTTTTAGGGTGACCCAGGGCCCAGCACAGCCCACATTTTAGAGATGGGCAATGCAATGGTTGGCCCTCACAATTAAGGGATGAATATTATGTGCATGTTTTGACATTGATGTATGGTTCTGTTTTTATGGTAAGTCCTCCCATAGTTCTCTTTTCCTTCCCCTTGTATTATCGGGGAATGGCCTTGGTAGGGGGGCACTGGGGGAGGGCCGGCTTGTTCCTAGGAGGCGTGGCATGGCAACACTTGACCTCCAATCAAATTGCAAGAAAGCAGTGTCCACCAATGGATGGAGAAGTTGACTGACAGGCTTTGGGAGGGGCCAAAGTTGGCTGATGTAACACCAGGAGTATAAAAGGCCGTGCCGCCATTTTGTAGATGAGCACATGGCGGTTTAGTTCCGTGATCCCAGTGTGTTGTTCCTTTCGCTACCACAACTGCGGTGGCCTGGTTTTAGGTCATACGGCACGACTGCCACATTTTCTGTGTGGAGTTCGGGCTAGTAACACACAGACACCAGTTTGGTGGGTGGTTAAAAGCATTTATTATCTAAGGCATGCAGTTTAAATACTCTGGGGTCTTACACTACGTCAGAGGGGTCTTGCAACACTTCCTAAGTTAGTGGGGAGAATGGAAAAGTACTGGTATGTCTGTTAGAGGGGGTTTTACATTCTTGGAGTGATAACTTATCTGGGGGGTTGGGGAGTTCTGCTCTTTCCCGTCACAAACCGATATCTTCAGATCGCCTGTCCCTATCCAATCCACACCAGTGCTGCTCTTTCTCCTTATTCAGTCTTTTGTTGTATTTTGTTAAGGTTTAATAAACCTTTGAAATTTGAAAAGTGAGCGTAGTTTCTCACAAATGGGAACTTGGTCTGGGATATACACCTCCTCTCCACTGTTGTGGGTAAATTAAGTTGAATGGGAGAGTTGTGGTTTGTTGTTTGGTGGGGTTGTTGGAGCTGTGTTTGTGCTTGGAGTTTGGGTTTTTCACTTTGTGATGCATGACCACCGGGGAGGGGGAGCTGAGAGGTGATAGCATGAGGGAGCTTTGGCCAAAGTAGTGACGTCACAGAGAAACTGGATTGGCGCATCACGACAGCCAATCACTCGACAGAGTTGCCAAACGGACAGAAATGCGTCATTGAGTTGGACCAATCAGGAACTACAGACGAGAGCCAATAAGAAGAAAGATGATTTGGATCCACCTGGAGGCTATAAAAGGACTCCCCCGGGGAGGGGTGGGGTCCTCTGGAGGTACTTGAGACCAAAGGAGCACCCAGCATCCCTGCTGTCCTTTTTTTTTTATTTAAGTCTGCTTTGTCACTGGGGACCCTGTGTTTGTCCCAGGTCCCTGTTTCTAATTGTTGTTCTCTTCAGTAAAAAAACCCTGAGTTAACCAAATCATGGCGACTGGCTCCTTTGTAACATCTGTGGCCTTTGGAGTTTTCGAAAGAGAATTGTGCCCTGCCATGAGTTTGGTGACTCAGCCAATTCCTCCTGGGACCCCGAAACCTCAGAGACAGTGGAAGACTGAATAACAAAAAATAAAGGTGGAAGAGAAAAAGCCCTCTGGATAAAACAAACTGCAGATGATCTGGAAGACTGTGAGTGTTTGCGTGTGTGTGTGAGAGTGTCAGGGAGTGTGCTTAGAGTGTGTGTGACACTTGAAAGAGTTGCCAGATTAAGAGAAGATTTAAGAGCACCTGGGGACACCAGGGTGAGGGTCACCAGTTTTAATGGGACTCAAGATCTCCTGAGGATGTCAGGTTGAGAGTCCTTGGATTTAGGGGGTGTCAGATTGGTGGTGGCCGCACTTGTATCGGGAGGTTCCGAGCACGTGGTGCTGTCGGTGGCAGAGGCAGCCAAGTGACGCAGACCGCGCTTGTCCGGGCCGAGGGGCCTCTGGCGGCAGGGGCAGCCAGGCAGTGCAGAGGAGCCGTGGGGGCCCCTGTGGTGAGACATGGGGTAAGAAGTTGGAAGGGTAGCAATTAGGAAATAGACATTTAGAAGACGTATATGGCTTGATTGTTGCTGCATTTCACTATACTCACCATCTGGGAAAGGAAAGAAGAATGTATGAGAACAACATGAAGGAATGCAAGGATGGGTGAGAAGAAGGACGACCACTGGAACAGGATACAAACATCCTGAGCCCCAAGGATGCTAAGATAGCAAGACTCTGTAAGTTCCTGGGACTGAGATTAGACTGACCATCTAGCTTGGGCTGTGACCAAGGGATCAGCGAGCAGAGCAGCGAGCCAGCAGAGGGGGTCAGAAGTTTGTTGTCCAAAAAAGGCTTCTTTACTTTCTCCTTACGACCACCGACAACCACCAGAGAGAACTGTGCAGGCACAAAGGACTGATAAGATAACTAGCATATGGAAACAGAACAGGGTGGAGCTGGGGAATGAATATGCATGGAGTATTGTGTAACATAATGAATATCTAATTTTTTAGAGGATAAAAGAGAAGGCAACAAATGAGTCGGCGCGCACGTATTTTGAGAGAATTATCCTCCATGTGTCCAGCTGCTAAATAAAATACATACCTACTTTAAAACTCACTTGTCTTGGGTTTTAAAGTTATTCTGCATATCAGTGGGTAGTGGTGAGAGGGGACCGAGCACAGTAACTCCCGGCACTCGCCAACCCAGCAGAACTGACCCAGTGGATGGGAGTCCCAAGATAGCAGGTGAGTTGTTTATTTGCTTTTGTTTTCAAGGGAGAAGATAAGCTTTGTTTTTCTTTTTTTTTTTCCCTCTCCTTTCCTTTCTTTCCTTTTTTTCCTTTTCCTTTTTTTTTCTAGCTAATGGGTAACTTTTCAGGTGGGCCTGTAGTTGGCTGCTTGGAAAGGCAGGCCTTGTGAAGAAGGTCTGTGGTTGGCTGGTTTGGAAGGCAGACCTTGTCCAGAGAGTCTGTTATTGGCTGGTTGGTGTCCTAGGTTACAATGTAAAATTGTGCCCAAGGTTTGTATTCTATCCCCATGAGCCGTTGGAGCCAGGGTGGGGCAGTGTTTTCCTTATCTTCTGTTAACGAGCCTAACAATGCCTTGCCACATAACTCATAGATAACTTCCTCCGGGAGTTATCTCTGTTTAATGGGCCATCAAAGACCCACTGCATGACTCATAGAATGAGATCATCCCATTGTGAGATGCTCCGCCCAGGGGGAAGAGACAAGCATTCCCACCTGGATAAATCCAGGATTTGAGACAGCACAGGCAGCTGTTATCCACTGGACTCCCAGAAGAGACAAGAGCTACCAGATGTTTCTACAAGAATCGCTGCTTCGACAAGACCATCTCATCTGGACTGCCACTACCACCCTAACAGGGTGTCAGGTTGTATTCTGACTCTGTCAGTGGGGTTTTTTTTGTACTATTACTTTTATTTTAATTTGCTTTCATTTATTTCTTTTCTTTTCCTCTTATTAAATTGTGTTTCTGACTTAGAGTCTTTCACTGGTTTTGCTTTCAAACCAGCACATATTTTTGATGCCCAACGTGGGGCACGAAGTACTGAGAAAAGTCAGAATTACAATTTTGTATTGGGGAAAAAGACACCTGTTCACTATGATGCTCAGCATGCTTACATGTGTCTTGTACCAAGCTCTCTATATCTTTCCGCACATGGGGCACTATCTGCAGATCTTAATACTCTGGTGTAAACCAGGGTATGGCACTAAAATTGCTCTATTAGTCTATTATGTCTATTGCATGATAACCTGCGAGGCAATGAGCACAATTCAGAATATGTACTCAATTTTGTTGTCTTGTCCCGGTCTAGGATGTTTTGTTTGGGGCCTCAACAATCTCACCAAGCCACAGTAGGGAGGGGTAAAGAATAATTTTTTCCAGTCTTTCAGGCCTGATACAGCAGTTTTTGAAAATATTGAGTTGTCTCTGGATACCAAGGACAGCATAATGTTGTTGTTAGTGCTGCTTTCTCTTCTCTGCACAGCCTGCACCATGCTTAGAAACAAAACACTCCATGATGTAATGCAGCGTCTTCTTGAGGCAGAAGAGAAAAGAAGGCAACAGTGTCCGAGTCTACGCAGACTGTCAAAGAAGAAACAGAAGCAAAAAAACAGGCAATAGTGTCCGAGTCTACGCAGACTGTCACAGAGGAAACAGGAACCGAAATCAAGGCAACAGTGTCCGCATCTACGCAGACTGCCACAGAAGAGAAAGAAGCGCCAAGCAAAGCCACAACGTCTGTGTCTGTGCAGGTTGTCACAGAAGAGAAAGAAGCCAAAAATGCCAGCATTTCCACACAAACCATCACTGAACTGGAACAGCCTAAACCGGTAGCAGTTGCCCCTGTTCAGAAGAAGAAAGCAAAGAGCAAATCAGTCCGTATAGTGACTGACGAGGATGCAGCAGGACCTTCGCACCAAGCAGAAGAGACAGAGCCAGAGATCATCACTCGCTCTCTGTCCCTGGGTGAGCTGCGTGACCTGCGGAGGGAATTCACCCGACAGACAAATGAATCTGTCCTGACCTGGCTGCTCCGCATCTGGGACGCTGCAGCCAATGACACCATTCTGGATGGAAGTGAGGCCAGGCAACTGGGATCGCTGTCCCGGGATGTGGTCATTGACCAGGGGATCGGGAGAACCCAAGAAACTCTCAGCCTCTGGTGACGACTGCTAACAAGTGTGAAGGACAGATACCTTTGTAAAGAAGATCTCCAGGTGCACCAAGGAAAGTGGAACACAATGGAACAAGGTATCCGATGCCTGAGGGAATTGGCCGTGCTGGAGATCATTTTCTCAGAAGATGAGAGATTTCCTAAAAGCCCAGATGAAGTCCAGTGCACATCGCAGATGTGGTTGAGATTTGCACGGCTTAGACCAGAGATGTACTCCTGTTACCTGGCAACGCTGCAATGGAGGGCAGGCGAGGACAGGGTGGGTATCTTGGTCAATAAACTAAGAATTTATGAGGACACTGTCACTGCCCCATTTCATACCCATGTCTCATCCGTGGAAACAAGGCTGGCTGAGCAAGTCCGAAGCTTGATTGAAGAGGGCCATCAGAAACTGAAAAAAGAACTTAAGGAAGAAATTTACCACGTCTTGCCAGAACCAACAAGAGTCTCTGCCATTAGGAGCAGGCGTCCCCCAGCCAGGGAGAGAACATACACTCCACGAGGTAACCTCTAGTCTTTTCTTCAGGAGCATGGAGATAACATGAGGAAGTGGGATGCAAAACCCACCTCCTCCTTAGCAGCCCGGGTACGTGAACTGAAAAGAGAGACCCCTACCACAAGAAGTTCATCTAGAGTCAATGCTGCTCCAGTCTCTCGAGCACAAAACTCCAGACAGGATAGGAATGATGATATGACTGATCCTCTCCAAAGAACCTCAGGAACATATTTACAGGAAGAGAGTAGCGTGTACCATGACCAGGAATAGGGGGGCCCTGCCTCTAGCCAGGTAGAGGAAAGGGACAATCGGATCTATTGGACTGTGTGGATCCAATGGCCTGGCACATCTGACCCACAAGAGTATACTGCTTTGATTGACACTGGCTCTCAATGTACCCTGATGCCATCAAGGTATGTAGGGACAGAATCTGTTTCTATTTCTGGAGTGACAGGAGGGTCCCAGCAGCTGACTGTAGTGGAGGCCGAAGTGAGTTTAACTGGGAACGGGTGGCAAAAACACCCCATTGTGACTGGCCCAGAGGCCCCGTGCATCCTTGGCATAGACTATCTCAGAAATAGATATTTCAAAGACCCAAAAGGATATCGTTGGGCTTTTGGGATAGCTGCTGTAGAGACAGAAGGCATCAGACAACTGAATACCTTGCCTGGTCTCTCAGATGACCCCTCTGCTGTGGGACTGCTGAGAGTTGAAGAACAACAGGTACCAATCGCCACAGCAACAGTGCACCGTCGGCAATACCGCACCGACAGAGACTCTGTGATTCCTATCCATGAGATGATTCGTAAACTAGAGAGCCAAGGGGTGGTCAGCAAGGCTCGTTCACCTTTCAACAGCCCCATCTAGCCTGTGCATAAGTCCAGTAGAGAATAGAGACTGACTGTAGATTATCGTAGTCTGAATGAAGTCACTCCACCACTGAGTGCTGCTGTACCAGACATATTGGAGCTTCAGTACGAGCTAGAGTCTAAGGCAGCAAAGTGGTACGCGACCATCGACATTGCCAATGCCTTCTTCTCCATTCCTTTAGCAGCAGAGTGCAGGCCTCAGTTTGCTTTCACCTGGAGGGGTGTGCAGTATACCTGGAACCGACTGCCCCAGGGGTGGAAGCACAGTCCCACAATCTGCCATGGACTGATCCAGACTGCATTAGAAAAAAGCGAGGCTCCTGAACATCTCCAGTATATTGATGACATTATTGTGTGGGGGAACACAGAAGGAGAAGTCTTCAAGAAAAGAGAAAAGATTGTCCAGATTCTACTAAAAGCTGGTTTTGCCATTAAGCGAAGTAAGGTTAAGGGGCCAGCTCGAGAAATCCAGTTCCTGGGAGTCAAGTGGCAAGATGGACATCGCCAGATACCCACAGAAGTAATCAACAAGATCACTGCGATGTCTCTACCGACCAGCAAGAAAGAAACACAAGCTTTCCTAGGTGCTATAAGCTTTTAGAGAATGCACATTCCTGAGTATAGCCAGATTGTGAGTCCTCTCTACCTGGTTACTCACAAGAAGAACGATTTCCACTGGGGCCCTGAACAGCAGCAAGCCTTTGCCCAGATCAAGCAAGAGATCGCTCATGCGGTAGCCCTTAGCCCAGTGAGGACGGGACCAGAGGTAAAGAATGTGCTCTACTCAGCAGCCGAGAACAATGGCCTGTCCTAGAGCCTATGGCAGAAGGTGCCTGGTGAGACTCGGGGTTGACCAATGGGATTCTAGAGTCGAAGCTACAGAAAGTCCGAAGCCAACTACACTCCCATGGAGAAGGAAATCTTGGCCACCTATGAAGGAGTTCAAGCTGCCTCAGAAGTAATTGGCACTGAAGCACAGCTGTTTCTGGCACCCCGACTGCCGGTGCTGGAGTAGATGTTCAAGGGAAAAGTTCCTTCCACGCATCATGCAACCGACACTACTTGGAGCAAATGGATTGCCCTCATTACACAGCGCGCCCGAATTAGAAACCCAAATCGCCCTGGGATTCTAGAAGTTATAACGAACTGGCCTGAAGGTGAGACTTTTAGATTATCCTCTGAAGAAGAAGAGGAGCAAGTGACACGAGCTGAGGAGGCCCCACCATATAACGAACTACCAGAGACTGAAAGACGATATGCCCTCTTCACTGATGGTTCCTGCCGAATTATAGGCGCTGACCGGAAATGGAAAGCTGCAGTATGGAGCCCCACACGACGAGTTGCACAAGCTACCGAGGGACAAGGTGGATCGAGTCAGATGGCAGAGCTTAAAGCTGTCCAGCTGGCTTTAGATATTGCTGAACGAGAGAAGTGGCCGAGGCTCTATCTCTACACCGACTCATAGATGGTAGCTAATGCCCTGTGGGGATGGCTGAATCGCTAGAAAAAGGCCAACTGACAGCGCAGAGGGAAACCCATCTGGGCTGCTGAGATTTGGCAGGACATTGCCACCCGAGTAGAGAAGCTAACCGTGAAAGTTTGACACGTGGATGCACACGTACCCAAGAGTCAGGCTAATGAGGAGCATCGCAACAATGAGCAGGTAGACAAAGCTGCCAAGGTGGAAGTATCACAGGTGGATCTAGACTGGCAGCACAAGGGAGAATTATTCCTAGCTCGTTGGGCCCATGATGCCTCTGGTCATCAGAGAAGAGATGCAACATACCGATGGGCCCGTGACCGAGGGGTGGACCTCACTATGGACAGCATCTCACAAGTCATCCATGACTGTGAGACCTGCGCTGCAATCAAACAGGCCAAGCGGGTGAAGTCTCTGTGGTACGGTGGACGATAGTTGAAGTACAGGTATGGAGAAGCCTGGCAAATTGACTACATCACCCTTCCCCAGACCCGCCAAAGCAAGTGCTATGTGCTGACCATAGTAGAAGCAACCACAGGATAGCTGGAGACCTATCCTGTGCCTCATGCTACTGCCCAGAATACCATCCTGGGCCTCGAAAAGCAAGTCCTGTAGAGACACAGCACCCCAGAGAGAATCGAGTCAGATAATAGAACACATTTTAAGAACAGCCTTATAAACATCTGGGCCAAAGAACATACTATTGAATGGATATATCACATCCCTTATCATGCACCAGCTGCCAGGAAAGTTGAACAGTGCAATGGACTATTAAAGACTACCCTGAAGGCACTTGGCGGAGGGACCTTCAAGAATTAAGACATAAACTTAGCCAAAGCCACCTAGATGGTTAACACCCGAGGCTCCATCAATCGAGCTAGTCCTGCCCAGTCTGAACCCTTGCACACAGTGGATGGAGATAAAGTCCCTGTGGTACACATGAAAGAGATTTTAAGAAAGACTGTTTAGATTAATCCCACCTCAGGCAAAGGCAGACCCATCCGTAAGATTGTTTTTGCTCAAGGACCTGGTTATACTTAGTGGGTAATGCAAAAAGATGGAGAAACCAGTTGTGTACCACAAGGGGACCTAATTTTAAGTGAGAACTAGAATTAGTGTGTAAGGTTTCATTCTGTGTATATATGTATGTATCTGTGAGGGTGTATGATGTAGATGGTGATAGAATAAGGGGTGGATTATGTCCTAGGTTACAATGTAAAATTGTGCCCAAAGTTTGTATTCTATCCCCATGAGCCGTTGGAGCCAGGGTGGGGCAGTGTTTTCCTTATCTTCTGTTAACGAGCCTAACAATGCCTTGCCACATAACTCATAGATAACTTCCTCCGGGAGTTATCTCTGTTTAATGGGCCATCAAGGACCCACTGCATGACTCATAGAATGAGATCATCCCATTGTGAGATGCTCCGCCCAGGGGGAGGAGCCAAGCATTCCCACCTGGATAAATCCAGGGTTTAGGACAGCACAAGCAGCTTTTATCCACTAGACTTCCAGAAGAGACAAGAGCTACCAGACCTTTCTACAAGAATCACTGCTTCGACCAGACCATCTCATTTGGACTGCCACTACCACCTAACAGGGTGTCAGGTTGTATTCTGACTCTGTCAGTGGGGGGGGGGTTTGTACTATTACTTTTATTTTTGCTTTCATTTATTTCTTTTCTTTTCCTCTTATTAAATTGTGTTTCTGACTTAGAGTCTTTCACTGGTTTTGCTTTCAAAACCAGCACAAATGGGAATGGGGATCCCCATGTCTGGGGGGACTCAGGGCTGGGAGTCCCAGGGGAATGTGGGCTCCAGGGATTTGGGGTCATAGTATGAGGTATGAGGGGAATGGGAGGTTAGGTGGGACTGGGGGGTTTTGGGGAAATAAAGGTCCTGGGTGAAGGGGGCTGTAGGGGATGGAATGAGTGGAAGAGGGTTCCTTGGGAATTGGATCCTGGGCCATGGAGATCATGGAGAATGTGAGTACTGGGATGTGGGTCAAAAGAGGGGGAACATAAGGAATGGGGGCCCCATGGTTGGGTTCTTAAATGAATGGGGGTCCCAGGGATGGGCAGGGGCTGGGCAGGCCCATGGGTCACAGCCCTTCCCTGGGTGTGTCAGATTTTGGGGAGACCCCAGGCCCAGCACAGCCCCCTCCCCCTGGTTTGCTCGTGGTTTGGGGGAGTCACCCCAGGTGGATTCCGAGTTTCTCTCCCCGCCCCCCTGAAACTTTTTCCTCTCCTCATTTCCATTTCCTTCCTTTTTTCTGCCACTTTCACTCCCCCAGTTCATGGCTGCGTGATCCTGGGGAGCTCCTGAGCCGGTACAGGGTTGGGGGGACCCGGGGAGGGGGAAAGGGGGTGCGGGGGCTGTAGGGAGGGGTGGGAGGCTGTGGGGGATGGGGGTGTCCCCCCAACACTTTCACTTTCTCTCTCCTGCAGCAGAAGGAAGAGGCCGTTTGTGCTGAGTGTCCCACACGGGGGGGCGGGTTCTGTCCTGGGGGACACATCCAGGAGGGTCCTGTCCCTGTTCAGGGGTGTCCCTGTTCTGGGGGTGACACATCCTGGGGGTGGCTCATCCTGGGGGTGACACATCCTGGGGGTGACACATCCTGGGGGTGGAACATCCTGGTGGTGACACATCCTGGGGATCCTGTCCTGGGGACCAGCGTGGGAAGATCGAGCAGTGGCGCTGCCCCGCGGAAGTGCTGGGACTGGGGGGGGTGACCCCAGCTGGATGCCCCGCGAGTGCCCGGAGCTGTTGGTCCCGTTATCATGGCAACAGCTGGTCCCCACAAATGGCGACAGTGGCCTCGGACACGCTGTCACAGCCGCTCGGGACACATGGCCACCGTCGGTGCCCGCAGCCCGGGACAGTCCCGGCCCTGGCAGTGCGATGGCAGCCACGCCCTGTGACAGTGACCCGAGGCAAGGACTCGGCTCCCGCAGTGCCGGGGGCTCCTCCCCGGGCTCCCCGGTCCCCTCCGCCCTCCCGGCACCTCCCTCCAAGAGCCCCCTGCCCACCCAAGGGCCGGGCCCGGCAGAGGCTCCGCAGCAGCTCCGGGGCTCAGACGCCGCTCAGGGAGTGCCGGGTGCGGGGCTTTGGGCACCGGGGGCACCGGGCAGGGCTGGAGCTGGGGCGGGCTTTGGGGTGGGATTTGGGGACACCTCTGTCCACCCCGGGCTCCATCCCGAGGCTCCAGCTCAGCCTGAGGGCCTTGGCAGCTGCGGGATCGGTGCCCGTGGCCACAGGGCGGCACCACCGCAGGTCCCCGAGCCCTTGGCCGGTGTCACCGAGAGGGGACAAACAGGGAGCGGCGGCTCCTTCTCCTGTGCGGGGCAGCTGCAAGGGAACCAGTCCGGAAATGCCTCAATTGATCATTTTGTGCCTGTCCCCAAGGGACTGAGAGAGCCCCAAAAATCCTGTGGATCCCACACCCATCTGCTCAACAACCTGACCAGGACCCTCCTCTGTCTGAGCTGACCAGGCAGAGCTGAACAAACAAAAACCATTTCTCCCGGTTTAATCAAAAAGCTGCATTTTGGGTGCAATGGGAGGGACAAGGGTCCTGTGCCCCCTGGCACTGGGGGAGGGAATGGGGAGACCCTGGGGGTACTGGGAGCACTGGGAGCACTGGAACGGGAGCTCTGGGCAGCCCCACATGGGAACCCCCACTCGTGGCCACCCCCCGGGCACGGTGGCACCCATGGGAGCTGGGGGGGGACACACACGTGAGGTGCCCTCAGGCAAGGACCTCCAGTGCCCCCAGTGCCCCCAGTGTCACAGCACATTGTCATAGATGTCACTGGGGTCCCGCTGTCGCCTGTGGGGTCCCGCCAGCTCCGCGTAGGTCACCTGGGGGGATGTGGCACAGGGGGGCCCTGCAAGAGACAGCGGTTGAGGGGACCTGGGTAGGGGTGGCACCCGTGGGTGACATGTCCCCGTGTCCCCCCCTGTACTCACCCCCTGCCCGCTCGGTGCTCACGACGTGGGTGTACAGCACCTCCCCCTCCTCTGGGGGGCCCGGGGGATCCGGGGGGGGCCTGTGGGGATAAGGGGGTGTCTGTGGGGGTGGAGGGGTTTGCAGTGAGAGTAAAATGGGGGGTCAGACCTGGAGCCCCCCACTCACCTTTCCTGCTGCTTCCTGAGGCCTGCAAATGGAAGGGGGAGGGGTGACTGTGGGGTCCTCAGAGCCCTGAACACCCTCAGGACCCCTGACTGCCCCCAGGACCCTCGAGCATCCCTGAAGCCTCCAAAAAGCTTTGAACACCCCTTGAATCACCTGAGGCCCCAGAACCCCCAAACCCCATGACAGAACTCCCAACATAACTGCACAACCCTCCAGGACCTCCCCAAATCCCCCAGGACTCCCAGCCAAGGTTTCTGGGGGCTCAGCTTCACCCAAGTCAGGAGCCCTTGGTGCCACCCTATGGCCCCTTACTATGGGGAGGCTTCACCCAAACCCCTGGGACCCCCATTGCCCCCCATTGTCACCCACCCAGGTGGTGCCACCGGTGCCAGCCCACGATGACAGCAACGAGCAGGACCAGGAACAGGAGGGACCCGCTGACCCCTGCGGCCACTGCTGGGGGCAGAGAGGGAGAGAGCAGGGTCATCCAGAAACTCTGAGAGTCCTGAACACCCTGTGTGACCTCATGGGACCCCACCTGTGTTCCAGTGTCCCTGCGGTGTCACCTCCAGGGCCAGCTCAGGGCTGAGTGCCCGGAACACGCGGTGCCCGTCCTGTCCCAGCTGGTTGGTGGCCATGCACTGGTAGGTGCCCGAATGTCCCACGCTGACATTCCCAAGCTCCAGGACAGGACCTTGGGCCACCTCCTGGCCATTGTGCAGCCAGGTGAAGGTGACAGGGGCTGAGCCCACCTGCACCGAGCAGCGCAGGGTCACGGGGTCACCTGTGTGCACCTGGTGTGCCGGGGGACCGGGGGTGATGGTGGCATTGGCCACAGGCACTGTGGGGACAGAGACGGGGCTGGCACCGTGACAGGTGGGATGAGGGATTCTGTGGGTGGGATCACCCCCAGCCCATTGCTTCTGCTCCCCCAGGACGGTGACATTCAGGGGGACACTCTTGGCCATACTGTCCCCGTCGCTGACCCGGCAGTGATAGTGGCCGCTGTCATTGTCCCCAACGTGGCGCAGCTCCAGGTGAGGGCCAGTTCCCAGTGGTGTTCCCGAGCCCCCCCGGTGCCAGGTGAAGGACAGGGGACCTGTCCCATTGGCCACTGCACAGCTCAGCACCAGGCGGTCCCCCAGTGCCACCTGTCCCCCAGGGGGCTGCGCCCACACAGACACCCCCAAGAGAGAGACCCCTGCAGGAGGGACAAACACCAGGGGACAGTGAGGGACTTGGGGGGAGTCAGTGGGGTGCAGGGGGACCCCAGTGAGGCACAGGGGGCGCAGAGCTGGGGCAGGGCCTGAAAAGGAACCCCAAAGAAGGATGGGAGGTTCAGGGAGGGGACACTTGGAGAGGGATGGAGGGGGCGCCAGGGAAAGTGTGGGGATGCAGGGAGGGGATGGTGGGACCTGCGGACTTTGGGGGGAACCAGGGAGGGATGGGGTGGAGTCAGGGACGGGGATGAGACCCAGTGAGGGGTAGGGGGACATGGAGCAGGATGGGAGCAGTGATGGGGGGGAAGTGGAAAAAATTAAATGAAAAATGGGGGTACCCACGAACGTCTGGGGGACCTGGTGAGGAACCCAGGAAAGGATGTGGGTCCTGCCACAGGGATGGAGGATCCAGGCAGTTATGGGGTTCCCAGGCAGGGCTGTGGGACCCGGGGAGGCTGTGGGGGCTCCCCGTGCCCATCCCTGCACTCACTGCGCACCGTGACGCAGGGAAAGATGGGGGGACACAGGGAGGGACCTGGGGGGGGATGGGGAGACCCGGGAATGGTGTCGGGGAGGGCTGGGGGTCCCCAGGAAGGGCTGGAGAGCCCGGGATGGGATCCAGCAAAGGATGGGATCCAGGAACGCAGGGAGAGATGGCGGCAGCGACCAGGGAACCTGAGAAAGGAGTCGGGGAGAGCTGGGGGCAATGAGTCAGGGCTGGGGGACCCGGGAATGGTGTCAGGGAGGAATGAGAGTCCCCAGGCAAGGCTGAGTGTCTCCAACCAGGGGATCCGAGGAGGCTGTGGGGGCTCCCCGTGCCCATCCCCACACTCACTGCACACCGTGACGCGGAGCCGGGCGCTGCTCTTCTGCACTGCCCCGCCCTGGGAGTGCACCTGGCAGCTGTAATTCCCCGAGTGGGAGACCCCCACGGCAGGCACCAGGAGCTGTGGGGACCCCTGCGGGCCCCCCATTAAGTGCCCGTCCTGGTAGAAGAGGTGCAGGAGGGGGGCTGGGGGCCGCAGGGGGCTGGGGGTGCTGAGGCAGCTGAGATTGAGGGGGGACCCCTCAATGGGCTCGGGGGGACCCTCCAGCACTGGCACCATGAAGAGCTCTGAGAAGGAGAGGGGAGGGGGATTTGTGACCCCGAGTCCCTGGGGAGGGGCGGTGGGGGTGTCGGGGTGGCGGCTGTGGGGTGCTCACCGTGCACTGTCAGTGTTGTCAGCGCTGAGCTGGCCCACGGTGATTGCTCAGAGTTCACCCACACCCTGCACCAGTAGTCACCGCTGTGGTTCAGCTGCAGAGGGGCCAGGGACAGCTCGGTTCCACGGAGGGACATCCCCATCTCCTTGTCCCCATGGTAGAATCGCACCTTGGTGACCGACAGGTCCTGCATGGCCCGGCAGCGCAGTGTCACCGTGTCCCCCTCCAGGAGATCCTGCGCCGGCACCTGCAGCACCAGCCGGTCTGTGGGACAAGGGGTTTCTGTCAGACTGTTCTAACGGGGACCCCCCATTGGGTCACACCCAGAGCACCAGGGGTCCCCAATTCCTCGACTCCACACTGGGATGCTCTGGGATGTCCCCGTGTGCAGAGGACGGGCTCTGGTCACACCAGGGGGCGACCCATGGAGCAGAGCCCACCCAGAGCCCTTTGGGGTCCCCACAGGGGCCAGGCTGGGGACACCCAAACCCTCCTCACCATGTGAGACTCTCACAGAGGGGCTGTACCCAGTGCCAGCTCTGTAACACGTGTAGGTGCCATTCTCAGTGACAACAAAGCCGGGTCCCTCCTGCCCCCATCGCCGCCCATCCTTGTACCAGGTGGTGGCACCGGTGGTCCCCGAGCCCTGGCAGGTCAGTGTCACCCGGTCCCACAGCACCGCCGGCCTCCAGGGGGGCTCCACCAGGAGCTGGGTGTTCTGGGCACCTGCGGGTTACAAGGGACACCAGCCTGCCAGGGCCACCGTGGGGCTGGTGACAGCAGGGCAGGGACATGGCATCCCCTGAGGACTCACCAGCGAGGCCGAGGGTCTGGGCTGGAAGGGAAAAGGGACAGGGCTGGGTGGGGGTGGCCCTGCAGGGGCAGCAGCACCCAGGGCTCAGGGTGTGGGGTCTGTCCTTGAACTGTCCCTGTGGGGGCACTCATGTGGCACAGATTTCTCAGCCACCATTTGCTCAGGAAGGACATGGGGACATTGTGGACACCCAAGGCATGGGGACCCTGTGCTGGCACAGGTCACCCCCATCAGCCCCATGGCCTCTGTCCCCATGGCTCATCTGCATGGTGCTCATTCTCTTGTCCCTGTCCCTGCATCCCTGTCACCTTGTCTCTTTCCCCATGGCCACCTCCCAACCCCGGTCACCTCATCCACTGGCTCTGCTGGCATTGGGGACCTCAGGGGACCCTGCAGCCCCCCTGTGCCCCCTCCCCACCGGTCTCTGCCTCACCAGAGCCCATTCCCGGGGTGTCAGGCCCATGCCCGGGGCACTCACCCCACAGGAGCAGTGCCACCTTCCCGGCCATCCCCGTGTCCCCGGCCATCCAGGCTGGCTGTCACTCGCTGCTGTGGCCACCGGTCCCCTGGGTGGCGGCTCTTCGGCCCAATGGGAAGGAAGTGAGGTCAGGCCTCGTCCCCACGTAGTGGGTGTTTTTGTTGGGGGCAGGGTGGCCACAAGCTGGGGCAGGGTGGGGACAGGCTGGGGACAAGGCTGGGTGGCACACCGTGATACATGGGGTTCTCAGGAGTGTGGGGCACAGGGGTTTGGGTGTCCCAGAGATGGGTGTCCAAGGGAATGGGGGTCCCTAGGAGGGGGAGTCACTGGGGTTGGGGTGTCTGGTAATGGCCCACCATTACCAGATGGGAGTGATGGGAGTCCCAGGGGAACGTGGGCTCCAGGGATTTTGGATCATGGGATGGGGTGTGAGGGGAATGGAGGGTCCTGGGAGAATGAAAGTTCTTAGGGAAGGGGGATTGTAGGGGATGGAATGAATGGGAGCGGGTTCATTGAGATATGGAGATCCTGGGGAATGACAGTAGCAGGATGAGAGTCCAAGGGAGACGAGGACATAAGGAATGGGTGTCCCAGGGATGGGCAGCGGCTGGGTGGGCCTGTGGGTCACAGCTCCTTCCCTGGGTGCCCCAGATTTTGGGGTGACCCAGGGCCCAGCACAGCCTGCATGTTATAGATGAGCAATGCAATGGTTGGCTCTCACAATTAAGGGATGAATATTTTGTGGATGTTAAGAGAAGTTTTATTGATGTATGGTTGTGTTATTGTGGTAAGTCCTCCCACAGTCCTCTTTCCCCTCCACCTTGTATTGTTGTCAGGGGATGGCCTTGGTAGGCGGGGCATTGGGGGAGAACCGGCTTGTTCCTAGGAGGCGTGGCATGGCAACACCTGACCTCCAATCAAATTGCAAGAAAGCAGTGTCCACCAATGGATGGAGAAGAGAGGTTGAGTGAGAGGCTTTGGGAGGGGCCAAAGTTGGCTGATGTAACACCAGGAGTATAAAAGGCACTGCAGCCATTTTGTAGATGAGTACATGGTGGTTTAGTTCCATGTTCCCAGTGCTGCTCTTTCTTCCTATTCAGTCTGTTGTTGTATTTTGTTAAGGTTTAATAAACCTTTGAAATTGGAAAAGTGAGCATTGTTTCTCACAAATGGGGACTTGGTCTGGAATATTTGCCTCGTCTCAGTGGCCCTAAGAGTTTTCAAAAGAGAAGTGCACCCTGCCGTGAGTTCAGTGACTCAGTCAATTCCTCCTGGGACCATTGGTGATCACAGGTCGAAACCCTGGGGACAGTGGAAGACTGAAGAACAAAAAATTAAGGGAGGAAGAGAAAAAGCCCTCTCCACAAAAAAACTGCAGATGATCTGGAAGACTGTGAGTATTTGCATGTGTGTATGAGAGTCTGGGAGAGTACTTGCAGTGTTTGTGACACTTGAAAATTTTGCCGGATTAAGAGAAGACTTAGAAACACCTGGGGACACCAGGCTGAGGGTTACTGGTTTTAATGGGACTCCAGAGCTCCTGAGGATGTCAGGTTGAGAGTTATTGGATTTAGGGGGTGTAAGATTGGTGGTGGCCGCCCTTGCATGGGGAGGCTCTGAGCAGACCGCGGTTGTTCAGGGCAAGGGGACTCTGCAGCAGGGGCAGCTAGGCAGTGCAGAGGAGCCATGGGGGCCCATGTGGGATGCAGTGAGCAGGGACCCAGCACAGTAAGTCCCAGCACTCGCTGACCCAGCGGAACTGACCCAGTGGTACGGGAGTCCCTTGATTACAGGTGAGTTGTTTATTTGCTTTTGTTTTCCAGGGAGAAGGTAAGGTTTGTTTTTCTTTTTTTTTTTCCTCTCCTTTCCTTTTTTTACCTTTCCTTTTCCTTCTAGCTGATGGGAAAGGCGGGCCTTGTCAGGTGGGCCTGTAGTTGGCTGCTTGGGAAGGCAGGCCTTGTGAAGAAGGTCTGTGGTTGGCTAATTGGAAAGACAGGCTTTGTCGAGTGGGCCTGTGATTGGCTGGTTGGGCAGGCAGGTTTTGTTGGGCAGGCCGGTGGTTGGCTAGTTGGGAAGGCGGGTTTTGTTGGGAAGGCCTGTGATTGGCTGGTTGGGAAGGCGGGCCTTGTCAGGAGAGCTGTGATTGGCTGTGAGGATACAACTGGGAGCAAGTAGAGAATCCCCAAGTAGAAAAGAAAGAAGTGATGAGATATCAACAAGTATACCCCTAAACAGCCCCCTGGGCAAAAGACAAACACCATGGAGATGTAACCTGAACACCCAGAGTGAAAATAAGGTGTTGGGGGTTAGGGGTTTTTTTTCTTTCATTTTCATTCTTTGTTAACTGTGGGATTTTTTTCCCATTGAGTTGCTAAGAAGCACTGATGGCTGGGTGCTTGAGACAGCAGGTGATGGGGGGAACTCTCAGCGGCGAGGGGAAACTCTTGCTCACTCAATCTGAGCCTTTGGACGGTAACAGTGGAGCGGCTGCTTTGGTAAAGGAAGTCACTGCTGCTGCAGAAGTCCCGCTCGGTCCTGTTTCTTCTGGTGTGGGGTGAGCCTCTGCTCCTGGGAGCAAGGTCCTGAACTGGGACCTTGTTATTTCCAGCCTCACTAAAAGATGGGCCTTTTGCTTTATTGGGTGCAGGGTCCTGCTGTTGTCCCGCCCCCCGCTGTATCTTCGGCACTGCTCTGAGTCTTTTCACTACTCTGCAGCATGCAACCCCTGCCTGCTGAGATCTCCTTTATCTTCAGCCACAGCTCCGGAGTTTCTGATCCATCCCTTCCATCCCTTTCCATCTTCAGCCACAGCTCCAGAGCTTCTGATCCATCTCTTCCATCCCTTTCCATCTTCAGCCACAGCTCCCGAGCTTCTGATCCATCTCTTCCATCCCTTCCTGTCTCGGACAAAGATGCCATGACCAAGTGCTCCCCCAGCACGCCCCACAGCGCCCCCTGCAGCCATGGGAGGATCATTGCACCTGCCCTGCCCACTGGGAGCCACCAGCGCCCCTGCTGGCTGTTACTGGAACTGCACCAAAGGGGAAAATGCCTGTGGTCAGGGAAGCTGCTCCTGGGTTCCTGGTTCTGTTTATTATTAATGCTGTGGCTTTTGTTTGCTTCTTTGCCTTGTTATACATACTAGTAAAGAACTGCTATTCCTATCCCCATATAATTTTCAAAATTATGATGATTCGGAGAGAGGGAGTTTGAATTCTCCATTCCAAGGGAGGCCCTGCCCTCCCTAGCCGACACCTGTCTTTCCAAACCAAGACATAAGGTTATGCAGTATTGTGTAATAATGTGGACTGAAAGAAAGATTGAGTCCAACCAAGTGTAGTGGCCGTGGCGTGAGTCAGAGGAAGAATGGACCTATCAAGTTTTAAACATCCGTATGCAACCCCAGTACAGATCAGAGAGAAGGGACTTCTTACTGAACAACCCTTTTCGGTCTACCCTCTCCGTCCTGACTCCTATGTAGAGGCCTAGAGCTTTCTTTTCCATGTGTGCCTGAACCCCAAGAAACTGTGAGCTACCCTCCACCAAACTAGGAACCACACATACCCACACCCCCCCTCAGGTAAGGGGCAAGAGATGCCCATTGACAAAACACAACAATTTATGTACACTTCCCTTGCCCTTCCTCTCCTAATGTGCACTGTGTGTTCCCACCCCAAAGGCACAGAGGGTGGAATATTGCCTACAGGGTAGCAAGCAGTAAATGTCCAACTATTCTCTTTTCCAGAAGAAATTGGCAAATGATTTGGTGTTTCTGCCCAGTTGCAAACTAAACCATCACAAAGTCTGAAAAGTCAGGTCAAGCTTCCACCAGCCAGCTTGGGGACTGTTTTAAGTAGCACTTTGGGTGGGAAATTTGAACCATATTGGTTGTTGATGTAATTGTCGTGTTTTAATGGATGGGGATTGCAAGCGTCTGTTGAAGGGAAGTACATGGGGAACAATGAGAGATGCTGGGGTAGTTGGCTGAGGAATCGGCAAGTAGAGGAAGACAGGAACCGGAGGGCAAGACTGGGTTGGCCCCTCTGTTCACCACAGAGAAGATTCTACAGCCCTGCTGTGGGCAGCAACCCCACAGGCATGGTAAGGTGGGGGCAAAATCCATACTGGACCTCTGTCATTCCTCAATTGTCTTTTCCCTCCAGAATCCACTATGGGTACAATTGACAAATAAAATACAATAGAGACTAGAGGGCAGACCGAGTTGGCCTCTGTAATCACCGCCAAGATACACCTACTATGGATAGCAACCCCACAGGCATGGTAAATGAGAGTAAAAAGCCATATCAGACCTCTGTGATTCCCGATTGTCTGCTCCAACCAGTTCATGTCACCAATTCCACCAATCATTGTGCTTAAAAAAAACCCTGAGTTTTTTTTCTCTGTTCCTACTGTCTTCACCAACATCAAGAGATGCTAGTATGACCCATCCAAAATCAAACTTTGACTCAAGAGAAGTAAAAGTAAATCATTGAAATTGAAAATGAAAATTATTGTTCGAGCCAAATGACTTATAGAAAAAGAAAAGGGGGGGTTGTTATAGATGAGCAATGCAGTGGTTGGCTGTCACAATTAAGGGATGAATATTATGTGTGTGTTAAGAGAAGTTTTATTGCTCTATAATTGCGTTATTGTGGTAAGTCCTCCCATAGTCCTCTTTCCCCTGATCCTTGTATTGTTGTCAGGGGATGGCCTTGGTAATCTGTCACAGTACAGATAGTCTGAAGCTGGACAGATAAATCTGGCTATAATAAGAAACCCAATTAGGCTCTCCTAGTTCAGAAAACAAGTCCCTAGGTGAACAACCATATGAAAGATTTAAACTCAGAGGCCTCAACCAATCCCTTCCAACCCTTAATGCAGATGTATCATTGGCCAGGGAACTGGGTGGTGTTAAGGCCCAGACCAATCCGTTCTTAGATCTGGGAGTTTTGAACTCCCTATATAGGAAGGCTCCAAACAATAAAACTGGCTGTTTGCCTCATGATCAAGAGGACTGGAGTCATGATTTCTGTCTCCAACCTACAACCGCATGTAATACATGATGCTCCTGTGTGAAGATGACAGCCATCCGTGAGCAGGGCAGAAGGATAGAGAACAGCCCATGAGGCTGTATAAAAATATGATGAGTAAGGAGAGCTGCCAAAACAGTGAGAAGAACCAACCAAAATGGTGTGAAGAGCTGACAAAAATCTGGATTCCCCTTTGTAAATACCCCATATTGGTATTTAAATATTGTAAATAGAAAATGGTGCTGAAGACATGGGAGGATGGTTTTCACTGGAAGAAAACCCCATCGTCCAGGTATTGATTCTCCTTTTACCTAAATGGGGAGTAAAGTATACACAGCAGGCATTGCTAGCCTTGCTGGTGTGCTCTGGGAACCACAGACTGAATGCTATAAAGCCCTGGAAACTGTTTCGGACTTGCTGGGGTGGTTGGAAGCTCAGGGGGATGCAGAGATGGCAGTAAAGATACTGTGGACACCCCCTGCTGAAACACCCACCAAGGACACGGAGTGGGGCAGAGCGGCAGGTGAAAAACCAAGGGGGGAACGGCTGTTATTTGCCAGAGGTCCCACACTGAAACTGGCACCAGGTGCATTCTCGGAATGCCCGGGGCCCCCCACACCCCAGCTACAGAGACCATCTTTGGGCTCCGCACCCCATAATGTGCCACAGACACAGCCCGCCGAAAAACCCAAGATGGCGGAGAGCACATGTAGGAGAGTCACTCACCCAAGATGGCGCTCGCCACATGGCGCAGGAGGTGCCTGCTCAAGATGGCGGAGTGCCGTGTCACCAGAGGGTGGAAGAGAAGCCTCGCTAGTCTGTCACATTACAGTCTGGAGCAGGACAGCTAAATCTGGCTATAAAAAGAAAACCCAGTAAGGCTCTCCTAGTTATAAACAAGTCCCTAAGTGAACAATCATGGGCAGATTTCAACTCTAACAGAGACCTCAGACAATCCTCCCAACCCTAAATGCAGATGTATCATTGGCCGGAAGCTGGGCCATGTAAAGGCTCAGACCAATCAGTGCCTAGATCCATGAGTTTTGAGCTCCCTATATAAAAATGTTCCAAACAATAAAACCAGCTGTTTGCCTCATGATCAAGAGGACTGGAGTCACGAGCCCGGGGTCACATGCTGGAGCTTGAGTACGTCGATGTGGGACATTCGGGCACCTACCAGTGCGTGCCACCAACCAGGGACAGGATGGGCACCATGTGTTCCGGGCACTCAGCCCTGAGCTGGCCCTAGAGGTGACCCCTGGCTCACCCTGGGTCACAGGTGAGGTTACACGGGGTCCCTGGGGTGTCCAGAACCCTCTGGGGTTCAGGGTGACCCCAATGTGTCTCCCTCTGTCCCCAGCAGTGGCTGTGAGTGTCGGCAGGACCCTCCTGTTCCTGCTCCTGCTCCTGGCTGTCATCGGGGGCTGTCACTGCTGGCACCGCCGGGGTGGGTGAAAATGGGGGGGGGGGATGGAGTCCTGGAGTGAGGGGAAGCTCCAAGAGTGGGGACAAAGATGGAGCAGCACCCAGGGACCCTGAGCTGGGGGAAACTGAGCCCACAGTGACCTTGTCTGGGGGTCCTGAGGGATTTGGGGGTAATTTGGAGGGTCTTGGCTGGGTTCCAGGGCCATCCCTGGGCGGGCTTTAAGGAACATTGGGGTGGTACTGGGAGCTCCTGAAGAGTTTGGGGAGCTCTTGGAGGGAGGTGCAGGGATGTTGGGGATCTCTCTGGGGTCCTGGGGAAGTTTGGGTGTTTCCCCATCATTCTGAGCTTGGGGTTCTGGGGCTCAGAGGGTAAGGGACACCATGGGGGTTGGGGACACTGGAGTGGTTCAGAAGTTCTGGGGGGTCAGGGAGCCTTGGAGTGTCCAGGAGGGAATCAGGGGTCCAGAGGGAATCAGGGCTACAGTGGATATTTGGGGGTCCCATGGGTGGTTGGAGCTGCTGAAGTCCCATGAAGGTTCAGGGGTCCTGGGGTCCCTGAGATCACCCCCTCCCCATTTCCTTGCAGCTGCCAGGAAGCCCCAGGACAAGTGAGTGGGGAGCTCTGGCCGGGACTCTCATTTCCCCCTCCCAAGACACCCCTCAGACCCCCCCATAAGACCCCCACGGAGGAGGGGGCGGTGCTGGACCCCCACGTCATGGGCAATGAGCGGGCAGGGGGCAAGTACAGGGGGGGGACAGGGACACATCACCCACGGGTGTCACCCCCCACCCAGGTCCCCACAACCAGTGTCACTCTGAAGGCCCCCCCTGGTGTCCTCTGGCCCTGCCCCACATCAGGGTACAGAATTGACCAACGCGGAGCTTCCAGGACCCTACAAGAGACATCAGGACCCCAATGACACCTTCAAGACTGTGCTTTGACACTTGGGGACCCTGGCAGCACTGGGGGGCATCAATTCCCCTCAGGTGTCACTTTTTCCTCTTCACAGCACCCCACAGGTCTCCTCATTTACCCTCTAAGTGCCAATGGGGCACACAAAAATTTTCCCTGTTATTGAACCCAAAATACAGCTTTTTGATTAAAGTGGGAAAATTTTTTGAGTTTCTTTTTGTTCAGCTCTGTCTGTTCATCTCAGGAAGGAGAAGGGTCCTGGACAGGTTGTATTGTAGGTTGTTGTTGACTTTGCAGCACTTGTGGGGCTCTCTCAGCCCCTTGGGCAGACAGGGACCAAATGATCAATTGCTGCATTTCCGCACTGCTTCCCTCACAGCTGCCCCTGCAGGGGGCGTTTCCAGCCAGCCCTGCTCTCAAACCATCCAAGGCCCCCACAGAGCCACTGCTTGGGCTCCCATTGGCTTCTGTGCTTCTTGCAGGGCTGAGCAAACCACAGGCACGCCTTCTTCCCCCACACAATTCTCACCTTTGCAGCAGCTCCAAAGCTGCCAGAATCAAAGCAGAGGGGGTAGGCGGGTGAGGGGGACCTGTCTCAGGTGCTGGCTGCCAGCTGGGGCTGGCTAGAGCAGGGCTGGCCAATGCCCATCCCTGTGCCCTGGGGCTGGGCCATGGCTGGGCCCCACACTTGCATGGCCACTGGCTTCAAGGAGGAGCACTTGGGGAGCTCCTTCCTGCCTGCCTGGGACTCCATTCCCAAGCTGCTCTTGCTGGCTCATATCCTGCAGGGGACCAGCAAGAATGGAATGGAACAAATGTCCGGGACAATTTTTCTTTCAAACCCCAAGAAATCCAAAGTGTCCCAAGCCCTCAGGACAAAAACTCCATGCCGGATGTAGTGGAGATCAGGAGTGAGTGGGGGCAGCCTCCAAGAGCTTCAGCCAACCCCGATTCACATGATGTTAGCCCTGTGGCATGAAAGTGGGGACAAATCATCCATTTCTCTTGTAAAATCTGCAGTTTTTCCAGTGCTGTGGGGGAAGGGACAGAAGCGTTCCTGTTTCTCACAGATGCTGGGGGCAAGAATCTGGGATTTCTTCCCTGTTGGGAGATTTCCCTGGAAATTGTTCCTTTTGTGGCCTCTTGGATACTGGATCTTGTTGGTGTTGCTGTTGGTTTTGTTCTCTTGTTGCTGTTTCAGGAAATGGTTCTTGTTTTGGCCATTCAGGATCTTTGCCTTCTGTGTCTCCACTGAGAGTGGGAGAGGCAGCAGCCTCTGGTTTTTGGTGTTTTGGAGGTCAGGATTTTTCCTCTTGTTTTCTTTCTCTCCAGGAATTTTCCCCCATTTATTGCTAAGAGAGAATAATTACCATCCCTAGGAGACACTAAAGAAGTGGCCAAAGTGGAGGAAGGGGTGCAGCTGGCTGGAGCCTCTCAGCCTGTGGGGTTTTTCTCTTGGGAAGAGCAGAGATATGGCAAGATTTTGGCTTGGGTGTGGGGGCTGGGATCAGCTCCCAGATCTCTCTCCATGTGGGATCAGAAGGAACAGTCAAACTGCTTACAGCAGGGAGAATTCACTGCCCTGTTCTGCTTTTTCCTTACTGTGGGTGAGCCTTTGCTCAGAAGAGCAGCCATCAAACTGCGACCATATTAACATCCACTTTGACTTGAAAGAATCCTCACCTACTCCTCAGGCACCTCAGGGATAACCCAGGATCCTAAGCTCCTCCTGCTCTTAGGGAGCCTCTCCTGGCTGTGTTTGGGAGCCAGGCTGCTGCTGCCCAGCCCCGCTGTTTTTCTGCCTTTGCTCTGGGTTTTTTTGCTACACTGGAATCCAACACCGCGTGCCTGCTGGGACAGCCCGCGGCTCTTGCTACAGCTGCAGAGTTTCTGTTCCTTTTTGTTTTGCCACTCTGGGGTCTGCTCACCTCTGCCATTCCAGCTTGCTGCTTCCGAGGATCCTGCTGCAGCACATTTCACTATCTGGAGGGCAACCTGGACAAATTCCCTGCTGTGAGTTTGTAAAGGAAGCCGCTTTTCCACCCCTTGTGTCTGCTGTGCCTGCCATTACCATGGAGAGAGAGAGAGAGAGAGAGACAGAGACAGAGACAGACAGACAGACAGACAGCTGAGCTGGTGCCACATCGCCCCCTGCAGCTGTGGGGGAATCATTGCACGTGCCCGTCTTGGCCGATCGCCACCAGCGCCCCTGCCGGCTGTGCCCGGAACTGCACGGGAGGAGAAGGTGCCTGCAGCTGTTATTGAGTTTATGATTCTGTTTGTCGCAGCCATTGTTGTTCTTTGTTTGCCTTGTTATCCATATATCTCTCTCTATATGTTTTTAATGACTCAGACCCGAAATTGGAATGAGTTATAAAAGGTTTTTTTGAGAACAATAAAGAAAAATCAAAAATGAAAAGGCTTGAAAATGTTGGCTTCACATTTTATACCCCTGGTGCTCCATCAGTTTGGTGCATATTCATTTTGATCCTACACAGTCTCAACCCCTGTCACTCATTTCAGTGCCAACTCAGTTTTGTCACTGTGGTCTTCAGGGCCACGACTGCATGAAGTTCTGCTCCTTTTAAGGTCATGTCCCAAAGGCTTGGCCAACAACAGTCCATCCAATGTAAACCCACAAAACCAACCTTGTAACACAAACCCATTCCCTCGAAAACCAAACTTCTGACCGGGCCACCGTAAGAACATCCACCACTCCACAACACAAAGCACTATCCCAACACTAACAACATCACAATATTTATTCAACAATATGATCAATAATGTAATTTCAATTCATATAACACCCACAAAAGTCAACTTCCACAAACTTGTTTCTTACAGTATATACTGGTAAAGAACTGTTATTCCTGTTCCCATATCTTCGCCCAAAATCTCCTTAATTTCAAAGTTATAGTAATTTGGAGGGAAAGTGGTTATATTTTCTATTCCAAGGGAGGTTCTCACCTTTCTTGGAAGACACCCGTCTTTCAAACCAAGATGTATTGGCAGCCCAAAGTTGGGGAATCCAGTTCTTAAAGCCTGACAGAGCTGAACAAAGAAACACCATTTCTGCCAGTTTAACTAAAAAGCTGCATTTTTGTCCCAGGTGATGGGAACCAGGTCCTGTGCTCCCTTGGAACTGGGATGGGAAGCCGCAAGCCTCCTGGTGTACTAGGAGCACTGGGAGGGGGATTGCAGAGCCACTGGGAGCATGGGGGTTGAGAGGAACCAATTTGATTTTCATTTATGTCTCAACATACACTATACATGAGGTGAAAAATTATTCCAGGGGCTGTACATGTACTGGGGACCCTGTCCCAGGTTTGTCCTTGGGAGGCTTCATGTAACGGCCGATCAGGGGAGAGAAATCTTCCATGAGTGGGCTGTGAGTGACACCTCACTGCCTGGTGGGACAGATGCCTGGATGCCCGGGAAAATTGTCAGGGAAAAATGCCCGGGAAAAAATGCCCGAGAAATCGGGCTGTAGGAGGAACCTTACCAAAGAAAAGCAGTTAACTGTGACACAACAGGAGCCATTTTGCTTTGGGTTTCTTGGAGGGATCAGGGGCTCACTCAGATGGTCAGCTCTGCCCTCCTCCCCCTCCCCTTGCCTTTCCTCCCTCTGATCCTTCATCTCTGTCTGCACCCATTCTTCCCTGCTTTGTTGCTTCCACGAGGCAGCTCATTCCTGCGATGACCTGATGCTCCGCTGCTTCCCAACCTGGTGCTCCACCTTCCCCAACAGAGCAGATGCTGCCCGCACGCAGTCACGGCTGCTGCCACAGGGGTTTCCCCCAGTGCCTCCCACACCAGCCCCAACCTGGTGCTCTTCCACCTTTCCCAGCAGAGCGGAGGCTGCCTGCACGCACCAATCACCTCTGGTGTGTTTCCTGTATTGCCTGCAGCAACGAGCCTGCTGCACCAGCCCACAGCAGTACCAGTCCGTGGCAGCCAGCCTAAAGCCACCAGTGCTGCAGCACTAGCCTGTAGCGAGCCTACAGCCAGTGTTCACCAATGCCAGAGACACCCAGCCACTCACAAAAGCCACAAGGGCTTGCCACATGCACACTCCATCTGCCGAGCTGATGCCGAAAGAGCGCCCAGGGTTCTTGTGGTAATGCTGTCCCTGTCTTCTGTTTCTCTCTCTTTCCGTCTTCTCCCCTCTCTGCTCTCTCTTCTAATCCCCCTTCGATAAGAACACTTGCCCTCTTTTATCAATACTGACTTCTCAGATATAACATTGCCACATTTGTGCTTCATTTTCATCCAAGAAATCAACCAGAAAGAATCCTCCCGGACTGCCCCTTTCACAGTGGGACAGGACAGGGGGAGTGGGAGGGGGAATGGCGACCCCTGGGTGTGCTGCGAGGACTGTGGGGAGAGAATGGGGAAGTCACTGAGGGTACTTGGGGCACTCAGATGGGGATTAGGGAGCCCGTGCAGGTACTGGGAAGGGGATGGGGGAGCCCCTGGGGGGACTGGGAGAGGAGATGGGAAGCACAGGGTGCCCTGTGTAGCCTCCCCCAACTCATCACCAGCTCCCTTGGAAGGATGGGCAAGCACAGGAGCCATGGAGGGAGCAGCCCCAGTGTCACCCAGTGCCTCCCGCTTCCCAGGGTGTCACAGCTTCTGTTGGAGATCCTCATAGATGTCACTGGGTTCCCACGGTTGCTCATGTGGCCCCCGCAGCTCCATGTAGGTCGCCTGAGGATCCTCCCCAGGGGGTGCCAGGGGCTCCGGAGGGGCCCTGTGGGAATAAGGGGGTGAGTGGAAGGGGATGGGAGGTCCTGGGGGTTTGGGAAAAAGGTGTATCATGGCTGGAGGCTGCCCTCACCTTTCCTGGTGCTTCCTGGCAGCTGCAAAGGAAAACTGGAGGGGTGACTTTGGAGTCCCAGGAGCCCCCATCCACCCATGGGAGGTCCTGAATCACCACCAAACCCTGAATTCCCCCCAGGTGACCCCAGTTTCCCTAAATCTCTCTAGAACCAGTGAACTACCCCACATCCCCTACTACCCTAAACCCCAAGAACCCAAAGCCTGGCAAAGAGTGGGAGCCTCTGAACTCCCCAAAAACCTCCAATAGAAGACCCAAAATCACTGCATGACCCTCCAACACCACTCCAAATCTTTCAGGACCCTGAGCAAAGGTCCTGAGCACTCAGCACTGCCCAAGTCAGGGGCTGTGGGTGCTGCCCATCACCCCCATATTCCAGGTGGCCTCCCACCTCCCCAGCCCCCCGTTTCCCCCATTGTCACCCACCCGTGTTGTTCCACCAGTGCCAGCCCACAGCTACACCCACGAGCAGGACCAGGAAGAAGAGGGACACGCCAACCCCTGTGGCCACTGCTGGGGACAGAAGTGACATGTCAGGGTCAGCTGTCACTCTAGGGGGTCCTGCAATCTGAATGACACCGTGTGACCCCACCTGTGTTCCAGTGTCCCTGCGGTGTCACCTCCAGGGCCAGCTCAGGGCTGAGTGCCCGGAACATGCGGTGCCCGTCCTGTCCCAGCTGGTTGGTGGCCACGCACTGGTAGGTGCCCAAATGTCCCACGCTGACATTCCCAAGATCAAGGAAGGGACCCCGGGCCACCACCTGCTCATTGTGCAGCCAAGTGAAGGTGACAGGGGCTGAGCCCACCTGCACCGAGCAGCGCAGGGTCACGGGGTCACCTGTGTGCACCTGGTGTGCCGGGGGACTGGAGGTGATGGTGGCATTGGTCACAGGCACTGTGGGGACAGATACAGGGCTGGAACTTGGCAATGTGGGATGGGGTTGACGTGGTCACTCCCAGCCCAAGAGTCCCCCTCACCCAGGATAGTGACATTAAGGGGGACACTGTCGTCCATGCTGTTCCCATTGCTTACTAAGCAGTGATAGTGGCTGCTGTCATTGTTCCCAACGTAGCGCAACTCCAGGGGGGGACCTGTGCCCAGCTGTGCCCCTGATCGCCCCCAGTGCCAGGTGAAGGACAGGGGACCTGACCCCTGTGGCCACCGCACAGCTCAGCACCAGACGTTCCCCCAGTGCCACCTGTCCCCTGGGGGGCTGCACCCACAGGGACACCCCTGAGAGGGGAACCCTGTGGGTGAAGGGGGGACACCAGGGGACAGTGAGGTACATCGGTGCTGGGCAGAGAGTGGCAGGGGGACCTCAGTGCGTAAGAGAGGGCAGAGACCTGGTGGGCGGGGGGGGGGTGGAAAGGAACCCTGAAGGAAGGATGGGGATTCAGGGAAGGGACACCTGGAGAGGGATGGGGGGGGACACCAGGGAGCATGTGGGGACACAGGGGGGGCATGGCAGGTTGCAGGGAGGGGTGGAGGAAACCTGGAAAGGGATGGAGGGACACAGCGTGGGACTGGGGAAGGATTGGGGGGACTGGGAAGAGATGAGGGGATGCAAGGCAGGGATGGGGGACCTGAGATGGAACGCGGGAAAGGACAGAGGAACCCGGGGAGGCACAGGGGACAGGGATGGGGGGACCGGGGGTGGGATCCGGGAAGGGATGAGGGGACTCGGAAAAGGTGTCAAGGAAGGATCCGAGAAGTGATGGAGGGAATTGGGCCACGGATGAGGGAGCTGGGAAAGGATGGAAGGACCTGGGGAGGGACCTGGGCAGCGACTGGGAGACCCGGGAATGGTGTCAGGGAGAGCTGTGAGTACCCAGGCCGGGCTGAGTGTCCTCAGCCAAGGGACCCAGGAGGCTGTCGGGGCTCCCCGTGCAGACCTGGGCAGGGCTCTTCTGCACGGCCCTGCCCTGGTAGCGCATCTGGCAGCTGTAATTCCCTGAGTGGGAGACCCCCATGGCGGGCACCAGGAGCTGCGGGGATCCCTGCGGGCCCCCCATTAAGTGCCCGTCCTGGTAGAAGAGGTGCAGGAGGGGGGCTGGGGGCCGCAGGGGGCTGGGGGTGCTGAGGCAGCTGAGATTGAGGGGGGACCCCTTGGTGAGCTCGGGGGGACCCTCCAGCACTGGTGCCGTGAAGAGCTCTGGGAAGGAGAGGGGAGGGAGGTTTGTGACTCTGAGTCCCTGGGGAGGGGCTGTGGGGGTGTCGGGGTGGCAGCTCTGGGGTGCTCACCATGCACTGTCACTGTCACTGGCGCTGACTGGGCCAGCGGTGACAGCTCGGATTTCACCCGGCCCCTGCACCTGTAGTCACCACTGTGGTGCTGCTGCAGAGGGGACAGGGACAGCTCCGTCCCACGGTGGGGCATCCTCACTTCCTTGTCCCCATGGTAGAATCGCACCCCGATGACCAAAATGTCCTGCATGGCCCGGCAGCGCAGTATCACCGTGTCCCCCTCCAGCAGCGGCTGCGCCGGCACTTGCAGGACCAACAGGTCTGTGGGACAAGGGGGTCCTGTCACACCGTTCAAAGGGGGAACGCCCATTGGGTCACACCCAGTGCACCAGGGGTCCCCAGTTCCTCGACTCCACACTGGGATGCCCTGGGAGGTCCCTGTGTGCAGGGGATTGGCTCTGGTCACACCAGGGGGTGACCATGGAGCAGAGCCCACCCAGAGCCCCTGGGGTCCCTGCAGGTGCCAGGCTGGGGACACCCAAACCCCCCTCACCATTTAAGACTCTCATAGGGGGGCTGTACCCAGTGTCAGGTCTGCCACATCTGTATTCACCACTCTCGGTGACAACCAAGTCAGGTCCCTCCTTGGGCCATTGCTTCTCATACTTGTACCAGGTGGTGGCACCGGCGGTCCCTGAGCCCTGGCAGGTCAGTGTCACCCGGTTCCACAGCACCGCTGGCCTCCAGGGGGGCTCCACCAGGAGCTGGGTGGTCTGGGCACCTGTGGGTGACAGGGGACACCAGCTTGCCAGAGCCACCATAGGGCTGGGGACAGCGGGGCAGGAACATGGAATCCCCCGAGGACTCACCAGCGAGGCCGAGGGTCTGGGCTGGAAAAGAGAAGGGACAGAGCTGGGTGGGGGTGACATTGCGGGGACAGCAGGACCCAGGGAACAGGGTGTGGGGTCTGTCCTTGAACTGTCCCTGTGGGGGCACTGATTTTGCACAGATGTCTCGGCCACCCTTTGCTCAGGCAGGACATGGAGACACTGAAGATACCCCAGGCATGGGGACCCTGTGCTGGCATAGGTCACCTTCATCAGCCTCACAGCCTCTGTCCCCATGGCTCATCTGTATGGTGCTCATACCCTTGTGTCTGTCCCTGCATCCCTGTCACCTTGTCACCTTGGCCACCCCATGACCCCGCACACCTCATGCACTGGCTCTGCTGGCCTTGGGGACCTCAGGGGACCCCGCAGCCCTCCTGTGCCCCCTCTTTACCGGTCTCTGCCTCATCAGGGCCCATCCCCGGGGTGTCAGGCCCGTGCCCGGGGCACTCACCCCACAGGAACAGCAGCGCCACCTTCCCAGCTATCCCCGTGTCCCCGGCCATCCAGGCTGGCTGTCACTTGCTGATGTGGCCACCGGTCCCCTGGGTAGTGGCTCTTCGGACAAAGGGGAAGGAAGTGAGGTCAGGCCTTGTCCCCACGTCGTCATGGTTTTTGTTGGGGGCAGGGTGGCCACAAGCTGGGGACAGGCTGTGGGTAGGGTGGGGATAGGCTGGGGACAAGGCTGGGTGTCACACAGTGGGACGTGAGGTTCTCAGGAGTGGGGTTCTCAGGGTTTTTGGGGAGCCAGGGATGGCTGTCCGGGGTAATGGGGTGGTCCCAGGGCTGGGGTGCATGGGGAATGGGTTTTCTGAGGAGGGGGAGTCAATGGGGATGGGAGTGCAATGGGAATGGGGTCCCCAGGTCTGGAGGGACTCAAGGCTGGGAGTCCCAGGGGAACGTGGGCTCCAGGGATTTGGGGTCATGGGATGGGATGTGAGGACAATGGAAGGTCCCGTGTGAATGGGGTGTCCTTGGAGAATCAAGGTCTTTAAGGGAAGGGGGATTGTAGGGGCTGGAATGAATGGGAGAGGATTCCTTGGGACATGGAGATCCTGGGAATTGACAGTTGCAGGATGAGAGTCTAACGGAGAGGGGGACATGAGGAATGGGTGTCCCAGGGATGGGCAGTGGCTGGGTGGGCTTTTGGGTCAAAGCTCCTTCCCTGGGTGCTTCAGATTTTGGGGTGACCCAGGGTCTAGCACAGCCCACATGCTATAGATGAGCAATGTAATTGTTGGCTCTCACAATAAAGAGATGAATATTACATGTATGTTAAGAAATTTTTATTGATGTTTGGTTCTGTTATTGTGATAAGCCCTCCCACAGTCCTCTTTCCCCTCCCCCTTGTATTGTTGTCAGGGGATGGCCTTGGTAGGCGGGGCATTGGGGGAGAACCGGCTTGTTCCTAGGAGGCGTGGCATGGCAACACCTGACCTCCAATCAAATTGCAAGAAAGCAGTCTCCACCAATGGATGGAGAAGAGAAGTTGACTGACAGGCTTTGGGAGGGGCCAAAGTTGGCTGATGTAGCACCAGGAGTATAAAAGGCACTGCAGCCATTTTGTAGATGAGTACATGGTGGTTTAGTTCCATGTTCCCAGTGCTGCTCTTTCTTCCTATTCAGTCTGTTGTTGTATTTTGTTAAGGTTTAATAAACCTTTGAAATTGGAAAAGTGAGCGAAGTTTCTCACAAATGGGGACTCGGTCTGGAATATACACCTCCTCTCCATTGTTGTGGGTAAATTAAGTTGAATGGGAGAGTTGTGGTTTGTTTTTTGCTGGGGTTGTTGGAGCTGCATTTGTGTTTGGAGTTTGGGTTTTTCACTTCGTGATGCGTGACCACCGGGGAGGGGGAGCTGAGAGGTGACAGCATGAGGGAGTTTCGGCCTAAGGACTGACGTCACAGAGAAACTGGATTGGCGCACCACGGCAGCCAATCACTTGACAGAGTTGCCAAACAATTGGACAGAAATGCGCCATCAAGTTGGACCATTCAGGAACTACAGACGGGAGCCAATTAGAAGACTGATGATCTAAAGCCACCTGGAGCTATAAAAGGACTACCCCGGGGAGAGGTGGGGTCCTCCAGATGTACTTGAGACGAAAGGAGCACCTAGCATGTGTGCTGTCCTTTTTTTTGTTTAGGTCTGCTTTGTCACCGAGGACTTTGGGCTTATCCCAGGTCCCTGTTTCCAGTTGTTTTCTTCAATAAAAAAAACCTGACTTAACCGAATGATGGTGACTTGCTCCTTTGTAACATACATGGACCTAGGAATTTTCAAAAGACAAGCACGCCCCACTGTGAGTTCGGCGACTCAATCAATTCCTCCTGGGACCATCGGTGATCGCAGGTTGAAACTCCGGGGACAGCAGAAGACTGAAAAACAAAAAATAAAGGTGGAAGAAAAAAAACCCTCTGGGGAAAAAACTGCAGATGATCTGGAAGACTGTGAGTATTTGCATATGTGTGTGAGAGTCCGGGAGTGTGCTTAGAGTGTGTGTGACACTTGAAAGAGTTGCCGGATTAAGAGAAGACTTAAGAGCACCTGGGGACACCAGGGTGCGGGTTACCGGATTTAATGGGACTCAAGATCTCCTGAGGATGTCAGGTTGAGAGTCCCTGGATTTAGGGGGTGTCAGATTGGTGGTGGCCGCACTTGTATCGGGAGGTTCCGAGCATGTGGTGCTGTCAGTGGCAGAGGCAGCCAAGTGACGCAGACCGCGCTTGTCCGGGGCGAGGGGCCTCTGGTGGCAGGGGCAGCCAGGCGGTGCAGAGGAGCCATGGGGGCCCTCGTGGTGAGACATGGGGTAAGAAGTTGGAAGGGTAACAATGAGGAAATAGACATTTAGAAGACGCATATTGCTTGATATTTGCTGCATTACACTATACTCACCATCTGGGAAAGGAAAGCAGAATGTATGAGAACAACATGAAGGAATGCAAGGATGGGTGAGAAGAAGGACGACCACTGGAACAGGATACAAACATCCTGAGCCCCAAGGGTGCTAAGATAGCAAGACCCTGTAAGTTCCTGGGACTGAGATTAGACTGACCATCTAGCTTGGGCTGTGACCAAGGGATCAGCGAGCATGTGCCAGCAGAGGGGGTCAGAAGTTTGTTCTCCAAAAAAGGCTTCTTTACTTTCTCCTTAGGACCACTGATGACCACCAGAGCCAACTGCATAGACACAAAGGACTGATAAGATAACTAGCATATGGAAATGGAACACGGTGGAGCTGGGGAATGAATATGCATGGGGTATTGTGAAATATAATGCATATGTAATTTTTTAGAGGATAAAAGAGAATGCAACAAATGAGTCGGCACGCACGTATTGTGAGACAATTATCCTCCGTGCGTCCACCTGCTGAATAAAATACATACCTACTTTAAAACTCCTTTCTCTTGGGTTTTAAGGTTATTCTGCATCTCAGTGGGTAGTAGTGAGAGGGGCCCAGCACAGTAACTCCTGACACTCGCTGACCCAGCGGAACTGACCCAGTGGTACGGGAGTCCCCAGATAGCAGGTGAGTTGTTTATTTGCTTTTGTTTTCCAGGGAGAAGGTAAGCTTTGTTTTTCTTTTTTTTTTTTTTCCTCTCCTTTCCTTTCTTTCCTTTTTTCCCCCTTTTTTTTTCCTTCTAGCTGATGGGAAACTTGTCAGGTGGGCCTGTAGTTGGCTGCTTGGGAAGGCAGGCTTTGTGAAGAAGGTCTGTGGTTGGCTGGTTGGGAAGGCGGGTTTTGTCAGGAGGGCTGTGATTGGCTGTCAGGATAGGACTGGGAGCAAGTAGAGAATCCCCAAGGAGAAAAGAAGGAAGTGAAGAGATATCAGCAAATATACCCCCAAACAGCCCCTGGGGCAGTAGACGAACCCCGTGGAGACTTTCTTCCTTGGCTACCTCATATTTTGGAGTGTCCCAGGGCCCAGCACAACCTTCATGTTATAGATGAGCAATGCAATGGTTGGCTCTCACAATTAAGGGATGAATATTATGTGTGTGTTAAGAGAAGTTTTATTGATGTATAGTTGTGTTATTGTGATAAGCCCTCCCATAGTCCTCTTTCCCATCCCCCTTGTATTGTTGTCAGGGGATGGCCTTGGTAATCTGTCACAGTACAGATAGTCTGGAGCTGGACAGAAAAATCTGGCTATAAGAAGAAACCCAATTAGGCTCTCCTAGTTTGATAAACAAGTCCCTAAGTGAACAACCATATGAAAGATTTTAACTCAGAGGCCTCAACCAATCCCTTCCAACCCTAAATGCAGATGTATCATTGGCCGGGGAGATGGGCAGTGTTAAAGCCCAGACAAATCAGTTGTAGCGATCTGGGAGTTTTGAACTCCCTATATAGGAAGGCTCCAAACAATAAAACCGACTGTTTGCCTCATGATCAAGAAGACTGGAGTCACAATTTCTGTCTCCAACCTACAACCGCATGTAATACGTGATGCTCCCATGTGAGGACAACAGCCGTCCCATGAGCAGAGCAGAGGGAGACAGAACAGCCCATGAGGCTGTATAAAAATTTGATGAGCAAGGAGAGCTGCCAAAACAGCAAGAAGAACCGACCAAAAAGGTGTGAAGAGCTGACAAAAATCTGGATTCCCCTTTGTAATTACCCCATAATGGTATTTAAACATTGTAAATAGAAAATGGTGCTGAAGACATGGGAGGATGGTTTTCACTGGAAGAAAACCCCATGGTCAAGGTATTGATTCTCTTTTTACCTAAATGGGGAGTAAAGTATACACAGCAGGCATTGCTAGCCTTGCTGGTGCGCTCTGGGAACCACAGACTGAATGCTATAAAGCCCTGGAAAACTGTTTCGGACTTGCTGGGGTAGTTGGAAGCTCAGGGGGATGCAGAGATGGCAGTAAAGGTGCTGTGGACACCCCCTGCTGAAACACCCACCAAGGACACGGAGTGGGGCAGAGCGGCAGGTGAAAAACTGAGGGGCAGAGCGGCTGTTATTTGCCAGAGGTCCCACACTGAAACTGGCACCAGGTGCATCCTCGGAATGCCTGGGGCCCCCCACACCCCAGCTACAGAGACCATCTTTGGGCTCCACACCCCATAATGTGCCACAGACACAGCCCGCCAAAAAACCCCAAGATGGTGGGGAGCACATGTAGGGAGAGTCACTCACCCAAGATGGCGCTTGCTACATGGCGCAGGAGGTGCCTGCTCAAGATGGCGGAGTGCCGTGTCACCAGAGGGTGGAAGAGAAGCCTCGCTAGTCTGTCACAGTACAGTCTGGAGCTGGACAGATACATCTGGGTGTAATAAGAAACCCAATTAAGCTCTGCTTGTTCGATAAACAAGTCCCTAAGTGAACAATCATGGGGCAGATTTCAACTCTAACAGAGACCTCAGCCAATCCCTCCCAACCCTAAATGCAGATGTATCATTGGCCCGGGAGCTGGGCCATGTAAAGGCTCAGACCAATCAGTGCCTAGATCCAGGAGTTTTGAACTCCATATATAAGAAGGTTCCAAAAAATAAAACCAGCTGTTTGCCTCATGATCAAGAGGACTGGAGTCATGAGCCTGGGGTCACATGCTGGAGCTTGAGTACGTCGATGTGGGACATTCGGGCACCTACCAGTGCATGGCCACCAACCAGGGACAGGATGGGCACCACGTGTTTCGGGCACTCAGCCCTGAGCTGGCCCTGGAGGTGACCCCTGGCTCACCCTGGATCACAGGTGGGGTCACACGGGGTCACAGGCGTTTCCAGGACATTCTGGGGTTCTTGGTGACCCTGATGTGTCCACTCTGTCCCCAGCAGTGGCTGTGAATGTCGGCAGGACCCTCCTGTTCCTGGTCCTGCTCCTGGCTGTCATTGTGGGCTGTCACTGCTGGCACCGCTGGAGTGGGTGATAATGGGGGAGGGATGGGAGTCCTGGAGTGAGGGGAAGCCCCCAGAGTGGGGGCAGAGACGGGGCAGCACCCAGAGCCCCTGAGCTGGGGGAAACTGAGCCCAGAGTGACCTTGGCTGGGGGTCCTGGGGGATTTGGGGGAGAATTTGGAGGATCTTGGTTGGGCTTCCGGGGCATCCCTGGGTGGGCTTTGAGGAACAGTGGGGTGGCAGTGGGAGCTCCTGGAGGGTTTTGGGAGCCCTTGGAGAGCAGTGCAGGGATGTTGGGGGATCTTTCTGGGGTCCTGGGGGAGTTTGGGTGTTTCCCCTCCCTGCTGGGCTTGGGGTTCTGGGGCTCAGAGGGTAGGGAGCACTGGGGGGGTTGGGGACACTGCGGTGGTGCAGAAGTTCTGGGGGTTAAGGGGGGCTTGGAGTGACTGAGGAGAATCAGGGGTCCAGAAGGAATCGGGGCTCCAGTGGGTATTTGGAGGTCCTGTGGGTGTTTGGAGCTGCTGAGGTCCCAGGAATGCTCAGGGAGTTTTGGCCCCACAGTCACCCCCTCCCGTTTTCCTTGCAGCCACCAGGAAGGCCCAGGACAGGTGAGTGGGGGGCTCTGACCAAGACTCCCCTTTCCCCCTCCCCAGACACCCCTCAGACCCCCCCTTATCCCCACAGGACCCACCCCCAGAGGAGGGGGCAGTGCTGGACGCCAACGTCGTGGGCACCAAGCGGGCAGGGGGGGAGTACAGGGGGGGACAGGGACACGTCAGCCACGGGTGTCACCCCCCACCCAGGTTCCCACAACCGGTGTCACTCTCAGGGTCCCCTCTGCATGTCCCCTGGCCCTGCCCCACCTCGGGATCCACAAGTGACCAACACGGAACTGCCAGGACCCCACAAGGGCCAGTTGGACCCCCATGACACCTTTGAGAGTGTGCTGTGACAATTGGGGACACTGGCAGCACTGGGGGGCATTGATTCCCCTCAGTGGTCCCTTCTTCCTCTTCACAGACCTCCATGGAGCTCCTCATTCCCACCTAGTGCCAGGTGGGCACATAACCCTTTTTCTTCTTATTGTACCCAAAATTCAGCAATTTGATTCAACTGTGTGAGAAACAAGGCTCACTCTTTCAAATTTTTAAATGTTTAATACAGGATAAATTGAAAGCAAAAAGCATGCAGGGTGTTTGGCAACTCCCAGAGGCAACGGTTATCTATAACAATTCTTCTTCTGTACCTTTTCATTGCATTGGTTAAATACATATTCAAGAAGGTTATACATATTCAAACATTCTCTCGAGTTTACATGTTCCGGGAATTCTTTTGCTTCATTTGACCCTTGACCCATTTTCTTAAAGTACATGCAATACTGCAGATGAAGTTGATATATTTTACTTCCTCCCAAGGCCCTCTGGTCTGTGGTTTGACAGATCTTGGTAACTGAAGAGTCAGTGGTGAGTTCCTCTTTGCATTCTTTTGTTTGATGTTTATTTACTTGGTACTTTTCAATGTTATCTCATCATACAGATAAGATACTCCACCAGTACATTTTAATCAGCTATTTATAAAAATTATCTGAGGTATTCTCACCATTGACAGTTAATTACACAAATAAAGGCATTAGCTACTACAGTTACTACAGTTACAGTTACATTACTACAGTTAATGTTATAACACACAGCACATGGTCTCTATTTGGATATTTTGTGAGAGCCTAAACAAAAATATATTTATCCCACTAAAATATATTATTGACACAGGAATTAGGGTAAAAAGGCTGACCAATTCTACTCTATCTAAAGCAGTTTAAAAGTGATTGCAAACTGTACTATATTGTTGCATCATGTTGCAACCGAGCTCATCATGTCCAGGGAGGTGCAGCTGCTGGTGCCAGGCATTGGAACAAATCAGATCGCTCTCCATTTTATTAAGTTGGCGAATCCATTTATTACTCCCAGGGATGGAGGAGGGTGACAAAGATGAAAGACAAGGCAAAGGCAGGGTCATGGGGTTTTTATGGGGTATCATAGGGGTGGAATTTAGGGGTTGGGTCAAGGGAAGAGTTATTAGCAACACAAGAAGGGTAAAATCAAATTCCCACCTCTTTAGGGCCGAGGCACTCCACATTATATCAAAATAATAGCAAAAGCCAATAACTACATAGTTATTTATAACATAGTTATTTATATATGTTATAAATTTATTATATATTTATTATATATTTATTATATATTTATATATTTATATATTTATAACATAGTTATTTATAACAGGGGGAAGGTTGATTGAAGGATTTTTTTGACTTCACCTTATCCTGCCCTGATTTTGTCAGCAATGAATTCAATTCATATCTCTAATTCTGATGCTATTTTGCCCATGACAGGATTTGATGAGCAATTTCTTCTGGTCCTTGTCTCAACCCAGGAACCCTTCCCTGAAATTTCCCTCCTGGTCCAGGGGCGGAGGGCAGTGAGAGCGCAGCTTTGGTGGGTGCGGGGCATCTGGCCACTGTCCATGCACGGCAAGGCAGGAAGGAGGAGGAGGGTCCCGGTCAGGTTGTTGAGCAGATGGCTGTGGGATTTGCAGCACTTGTGGGGCTCTCTCAGCCCCTTGGGCAGACAGGGACCAAATGATCAATTGCTGCATTTCCGCACTGCTTCCCTCACAGCTGCCCCTGCAGGGGGCGTTTCCAGCCAGCCCTGCTCTGAAAACCATCCAAGGCCCCCACAGAGCCACTGCTTGGGCTCCCATTGCCTTCTGTGCTTCTTGCAGGGCTGAGCAAACCACAGGCACGCCTTCTTCCCCCACACAGTTCTCACCTTTGCAGCAGCTCCAAAGCTGCCAGAATCAAAGCCCAGGGGGTGGGCGAGCGAGGGGGACCTGGCCCCTTCAGGTGCTGGCTGCCAGCTGGGGCTGGCCAGAGCAGGGCTGGCCAATGCCCATCCCTGTGCCCTGGGGCTGGGCCATGGCTGGGCCCCACACTTGCATGGCCACTGGCTTCAAGGAGGAGCACTTGGGGAGCTCCTTCCTGCCTGCCTGGGGCTCCATTCCCAAGCTGCTCTTGCCTGCTCAGATCCTGCAGGGGACCAGCAAGGATGGAATGGAACAAATGTCTGGAACAAGTTTTCTTTCAAAGCCCAAGAAATCCAAAGTGTCCCAAGTCCCTAGGACAGAAACCCCATGGGGTATATAGACGGGATCAGGAGTGAGTGAAGGCAGTCTCCAAGAGCTTCAGCCAACCCTGATTCACATGATGTTAGCCCTGTGTCATGAAATTTGGGACAAATCATCCATTTCTCTTGTAAAAACTGCAGTTTTTCCAGTGCTTTGGGGCAAGGGCCAGAAGGGTTCTCTACAGATGTGTCTTGCAGATGCTGGGGGCAAGAATCTGGGATTTCTTCCCTGTTGGGAGATTTCCCTGGAAATTGTTCCTTTGGTGGCCTCTTGGATCTTGTTGCTGTTGATGTTGGTTTTGTTCTCTTGTTGCTGTGTCAGGAAATGTTTCTTGTCTCAGCCCTTCAGGTTATTTGCCTTCCGTGTCTCCACTGAGTGTGGAAGAGGCAGCAGCCCCTGGTTTTTGGTGTGTTGGAGGTCAGGATTTTTTCCTCTTGTTTTCTTTCTCTCCAGGAATTTTCTCCCATTTGTTGCTAAGAGAGAACAATGACCATCCCTATGAGAGACTAAATAAGAGGCCAAGGTGGAGGAAGGGGTGCAGCTGGCTGGAGCCTCTCAGCCTGTGGGGTTTTTCTCTTGGGAAGGGCAGAGATATGGCAAGATTTTTGCTTGGGTTTGGGGGCTGGGCTCAGCTGCCAGCTCTGTCTCCATCTGGGGATCAGAAGGAACAGTCAAACTGCTTACCAGAAGGGAGAATTCACTGTCACTGCCAGAATCCAGGCCTGTACTGCTCCTTCCTTACTGTGGGTGAGCCTTTGCTCAGAAGAGCAGCCGTCCAACTGCAACCATATTAACATCCACTTTGACTGGAAAGAATCCTCACGACTCCTCAGGCACCTCCCAGGGGAAAACCTGGGACCCTGAGCCCCTCCTCCTCTGAAATAGTTTCACCTGGCTGTGTTTGGGAGCCAGGCTGCCACTGCCAAGCCCTGCCATTTTTCTTCCTTAGCTCTGTTTTTTGTTGTTACACTGGAAGCCAACACCGCGTGCCTGCTGGGGCACGCCATGGCTCTTGCTACAGCTGTGGAGTTTCTGTTCGTTTTTGTTTTGCCACTCTGGGGTCTGCTCACCTCTGCCATTCCAGCTTGCTGCTTCCAAGGTTTCTGCTACAGCACATTTCACTATCTGGAGAGAAACTGGGACAAATTTCCCACCATGAGTTTTAAAGAAAGCTGCTTCTCCATCCTTTGTGTCGGCTGTGCCTGCCATTACCATGGAGAGAGAGAGAGATAGAGAGCGTGCGCGAGAGAGCGCTGAGCTGGCGCCACAGCGCCCCCTGCAGCTGTGGGGGAATCATCACACCCACCCTGCCTTGCTGGGAGTCACCAGCGCCCCTGCTGGCTGTGCATAGAACTGCACCGTAAGAGAAGGTGCCTGCATCCGTTGTTGAGTTTCTGTTTGTGTCGGTCGCTGCCATTGTTGTTGCTTGTTTGCATTGTTATCCATATATATATATATATATATGTTATTAACAACTCAGACCTCAAATGGGAATGAACTATATAAGTTTTATTGAGATCAATAAAAAAATTCACAAATCAAAAGGCTTGTCCACAAAATGGTGGTTTTGACTTTTATGCCCCTGGTGCTGCATCAGCTTGATGCATATTCATTTGATTTTACACAGTCTCAACCCCTGTCACTCTCCTCAACGCCAACACAGTTTTGTCACTGTGGTCCTCAAGGCCATCCTTGGATGAAGTTCTGCTCCTTTTAAGGTCATGTTTTAAAGGCCTGGCCAGCAACAGTCCATCCAATGTAAACCCACAAAACCCACACTGCAACACACAAAACCATCCCTGCAAAAACCAACTTTGCAATGGGGCCACGACAAGAACATCAACCACTCCAGAACACATATCACTATCCCAACACTAACAACATCACAATATTTATTCAACAATATAGTCAATAATGTAATATCAATTCATATAATACCCAGGAAAAGTCAACTTCCATTAACTTGTTTCTCACAATATATACTGGTAAAGAACTGTTATTCCTGTTCCCATATCTTTTCCTGAAAGCCCCTCAATTTCAAAGTTATAATAATTCGGAGGGAAGGCGGTTATATTTTCCATTCCAAGGGAGGTTCCCACCTTCCTTGGCAGACACCTGTCTTTCAAACCAAGACATATCGGCAGCCCAAAATTGGACAATCCAGCTCCTAAAGCCTGGCAGAGCAGAAAAAAGAAACACCATTTCTGTCAGTTTAACCAATAAAAGCTGCATTTTTGTCCCAGGAACAGGAAACCAGGTCCTGTGCCACCTTGGAACTTGAATGGGCAATGGTAAGCCACCTGATGGACTGGGAGCACTGGGAGGGGGATTGCAGAGCCACTGGAGCATGGGGGTTGAGAGGAACCAATCTGATTTATGTCTCAACATATCGTATAGATGCGGTGAAAAATTACTCCAGGGATTGTACATGTGCTGGGAACCCTGTCCTGGAGAGGCATCATGTAACAGCCAATCAGGGGAGAGAAGGCTTCCATGAGCGGGCTGTGAGCTACCGGCCACTGGTTGGTGGGACAGATGCCTGGATGCCCAGGAAAAATATCTGGGAAAAATTCCTGTTAAAAAGTGGTCAGGAAATTTGGGCTGTGGGAGGAGTAGTAGCAAATAAAAGCAGTTAACTGTCACATAACAGGAACCATTTTTCATTGAGTTTCTTGGAGGGATCAGGGGCTCATTCAGACAGTCAGCTTTGCCCTCCTCCCACCCTCGCCTGTTCCTCTCTGTTGTCCCTCTTCCCTGTCTGCACCCATTCTTCCCTGCTTCATTTCTTCCACAAGGCAGCTCATTCCTGTGACAACCTGGTGCTGCACTGCTTCCCCAGCCTGGTGCTCCACCGTCCCCAACGGAGCAGATGCTGCCTGCACCCGCCCTCGTCTGCTGCCATCAGGATTTCCCCCATTGCCTGCCGTCCCAGCCACGACCTCGTGCTCTCCCACCTTCCCCAGCAGAGCGGAGGCTGCCTGCATGCACCAGCTGCCTCTGCTGTGTTTCCCATATTGCCTGCAGCAACGAGCCTGCTGCACCAGAACACCTCAGTACCAGTCAATGGCAGCCAGCCCATAGCCATCAGTGCTGCAGCACTAGCCCACAGCCAGCCTGCAGCCAGTGTTCACCAACACCAGAGACACAAAGGTGCTGCTGCTTGGAAATCGTGCCCAGCACCTCACAAAAGCCACGAGGGCTCCCCGCATGCACACTCCATCTGCCGAGCTGATGCCAACAGAGTGCTCAATGTTCTTGTGGTAACGCTGTCCCTGTCTTCTGTTTCTCTCTCTGTCTCTCTTCTCCCCTCTCTACTCTCTCTTCTACCCTCTCTACTCTCTCTTCTAATTCCCCTTCGATAAGAACACTTATGCTCCTTTATCAATAAACAGTTCTCAGATATAATATTGCCACTTTTGTGCTTCATTTTCATCCAAGAAATCGATCAGAAAGAATGCTCCCCAACTGCCCCTTTTAATACAGGACAGAACAGGGGAATGGGAGAAGGAATGGGGAATGGGGAATGGGGAATGGGGAATGGGGAATGGGGAATGGGGAATGGGGACCCCTGGGTGTGCTGCGAGCACTGTGGGGAGAGAATGGGGAAGTCACTGAGGGTACCTGGGGCACTCGGATGGGGATTGAGGACCCCCTTCAGGTACTGGGAAGGGGATGGGGGAGCCCCTGGGATGACTGGGAGAGGAAATGGGGAGCACAGGGTGCCCTGTGTAGCCTCCCCCTGACTCATCACCACCTCCCTTGGGAGGATGAGCAAGCACAGGAGCCATGGAGGGAGCAGCCCCAGTGTCACCCAGTGCCTCCCGCTTCCCAGAGTGTCACAGCTTCTGTTGGAGATTGTCATAGATGTCGCTGGATTCCAACGGTTGCCCGTGTGGCCCCCGCAGCTCCATGTAAGTAGCCTGAGGATCCTCCCCGGGGGCTGCCAGGGGATCTGGGGAGGCCCTGTGGGAATAAGGGGATGAGTTAAAGGGAATGGGAGGTCCTGGGGGGTTTGGGTGAAAGGTGTATGATGGCTGGAGGCTGCACTCACCTTTCCTGGTGCTTCCTGGCAGCTGCAAAGGAAAACTGGAGGGGTGACTTTGGAGTCCCAGGGGCCCCCATCCACCCATGGAAGTCCTGAATCACCACCAGACCCTCAATTGCCCCCAGGTGACCCCAGTATCCCTGATGCCCCCTAAAAACCCTGAACCGCTCCAGTGCTCTGGACACCCTGAGCGCCCAGAAGCCCAAACCTGGCAGGGAGGGAGAGCCTCCAAATTCCTGAAGGATAACCAAAAGAACCCCCAGCATCCCTGCAAGACCCTCCAACACCACCCCAAATCCTTGAGGACCATCAGCAAAGGTCCTGAGCACTGATCAGTGCCCAAGTCAGAGGCTGTGGGTACTGCCCATCACCCCAATATTCCAGGTGGCCTCCCACCTCCGCAGGGCTCCCGTTGTCCCTGTTGTCACCCACCCGTGTTGTTCCACCAGTGCCAGCCCACAGCTACACCCACGAGCAGGACCAGGAACAGGAGCGCCCCACTGACCCCTGCGGCCACTGCTGGGGACACAAGAGACACATCAGGGTCACCTGTAACTCTGGGGGTCCTGCCATCCCACTGACTCTGTGTGACCCCACCTCTGTTCCAGTGTCTCTTCGGTGTCACCTCCAGGGCCAGCTCAGGGCTGAGTGCCCGGAACACGCGGTGCCCATCCTGTCCCAGCTGGTTGGTGGCCACGCACTGGTAGGTGCCCGAATGTCCCACATCGACATCCCCAAGCTCCAGGACAGGACCCCGAGCCACCTCCTGTCCATTGTGCAGCCAGGTGAAGGTGACAGGGGCTGAGCCCACCTGCACCGAGCAGCGCAGGGTCACGGGGTCACCTGCATGCACCTGGTGTGCCGGGGGACTGGGGCTGATGGTGGCATTGGCCACGGGCACTGTGGGGACACAGACAGGGCTGGCACCAGGCGAGGTGGTTTGGAGGTAGAGTGGATGTGGTCAAGCCCAGCCTGATGGTCCAGGTCACCCAGGACGGTGACATTAATGGGGACACTCTCGGCCACGCTGTCACCATCGCTAAACCGGCAGTGATAGTGGCCGCTGTCACTGTCCCCAACGTGCTGCAGCTCCAGGCGAGGGCCAGTGCCGAGAGGTGCCCCTGATCCCCCCCGGTGCCAGGTGAAGGACAGGGGACCTGTCCCATTGGCCACTGCACAGCTCAGCACCAGGCGGTCCCCCAGTGCCACCTGTCCCCCAGGGGGCTGTGCCCACACGGAGACTCCTGAGACCGGGACCCGTGCAGGAGGAAGGGACACCAGGGGACAGTGAGGGACACGGGGAAAATCAGTGGGGTGCAGGGGGACCCCAGTGAGGTGGACGAGGGGGTGATGGGTTCCCGTGATGGGAAGGGGCCTGAAAAGGAACCCCAAAGAAGGATGGGAGGTTCAGGAATGGGACACTGGGAGAGGGATGGAGGGGGCCCCAGGAAAAAGGTGGGGATGCATGGAGGGGATGGTGGGACCTGCGGACTTTGGGGGGACCCAGGAAGGGGTGGGGTGGAGCCAGGGACAGGGATGAGACCCAGTGAGGGGTAGGGGGACATGAAGCAGGATGGGAGCAGTGATGGGGGAGGAAGTGGAAAAAAATTAAAAGAAAAATGGGGGTACCCACGAAGGTCTGGGGGACCTGGTGAGGAACCCAGGAAAGGATGTGGGTCCCACCACAGGGATGGAGGATCCAGGCAGTAATGGGGGCTCCCAGGCAGGGCTTTGGGACCCGGGGAGACTGTAAGGGCTCCCCGTGCCCATCCCTGCACTCACTGCGCACTGTGATGCAGGGAAAGATGGGGGGGACACAGGGAGGGACCTGGGGGGGGATGGGGAGACCCGGGAATGGTGTCGGGGAGGGCTGGGGGTCCCCAGGAAGGGCTGGGGATCCCGGGATGGGATCCAGCAAAGGATGGGGGGACACAGGGTGGGATCCAGGAACGCAGGGAGAGATGGCGGCAGCGACCAGGGAACCTGAGAAAGGAGTCGGGGAGAGCTGGGGGCAACGAGTCACGGCTGGGGGACCCGGGAATGGTGTCAGGGAGGAATGAGGGTCCCCAGGCAAGGCTGAGTGTCTCCAACCAGGGGATCCGAGGAGGCTGTGGGGGCTCCCCGTGCCCATCCCCGCACTCACTGCGCACCGTGACGCGGAGCCGGGCACTGCTCTTCTGCACGGCCCCGCCCTGGGAGCGCACCTGGCAGCTGTAATTCCCCGAGTGGGAGACCCCCAAGGCGGGCTCCAGGAGCTGCGGGGACCCCCGCGGGCCCCCCACCAACTGCCTGACCTGGTAGAAAAGGTGCAGGAGGGGGGCCTTAGGGGGCTGGGGGTGCTGAGGCAGCTGAGATTGAGGGGGGACCCCTCAATGGGCTCGGGGGGACCCTCCAGCACTGGCACCGTGAAGAGGTCAAGGAAGGAGAGGGGAGGGGGATTTGTGACCCCGAGTCCCTGGGGAGGGGCTGTGGGGGTGTGGGGGTGGCGGCTGTGGGGTGCTCACCGTGCACTGTCAGTGTTGTCTGCGCTGAGCTGGCCCACGGTGATTGCTCAGAGTTCACCCAGACCCTGCACCAGTAGTCACCGCTGTGGTGCTGCTGCAGAGGGGACAGGGACAGCTCGGTCCCACGGAGGGACATCCTCACCTCCTTGTCCCCATGGTAGAATCGCACCTTGGTGACCGACATGTCCTGCATGGCCTGGCAGTGCAGTGTCACCGTGTCCCCCTCCAGCAGCGGCCATGACGGCACCTGCAGCACTAATGGGTCTGTGGGACAAGGGGGTCCTGTCAGACTGTTTTAACGGGGACCCCCCATTGGGTCACACCCAGAGCACCAGGGGTCCCCAGTTCCTCGACTCCGCACCGGGATGTTCTGGGATGTCCCCCTGTGCAGAGGACAGGCTCTGGTCACACCAGGGGGTGACCCATGGAGTTGAGCCCACCCAGAGCCCTCGGGGTCCCTGCAGGTGCCAGGCTGGGGACACCCAAACCCCCCTCACCATTTAAGACTCTCACGGGGGGGCTGAGCCCACTGCCAGGTCTGTCACATGTGTAGCTGCCACTCTTGGTGACAACGAAGTCAGGTCCCTCCTGCTCCCATCGCTGCCCATCGTTGTACCAGGTGGTGGCACCAGTGGTCCCCAAGCCCTGGCAGGTCAGTGTCACCCGGTCCCACAGCACCGCCGGCCTCCAGGGGGGCTGCACCAGGAGCTGGGTGGTCTGGGCACCTGTGGGTGAAAGGGGACACCAGCCTGCCAGGGCCACCACGGGTCTGGGGACAGCAGGGTGGGGACATGGCATCCCCCTGAGGACTCACCAGCGAGGCCGAGGGTCTGGGCTGGAAGGGAGAAGGGTCACGGCTGGGTGAGGGTGGCACCATGGGGCAGAAGGACCCAGGGCTTGGGCTGTGGGGTCTGTCCTTGAACTGTCCCTGTTGGTGCACTGATGTGGCACAGATGTCTCAGCCACCATTTGCTCAGACAGGACATGGGGACATTTTGGACACCCAAGGCATGGGGACCCTGTGCTGGCACAGGTCATCCCCACCAGTCCCACGGCCTCTGTCCCCATGGCTCATCTGTATGGTGCTCATCCCCTTGTCCCTGTCCCTGCATCCCTGTCACCTTGTCTCTTTCCCCATGGCCACCCCACGACCCCGGTCACCTCATTCACTGGCTCTGCTGGCCTTGGGGACCTCAGGGGACACCGCAGCCCCCCTGTGCCCCCTCCCCATCAGTCTCTGCCTCACCAGGGCCCATTCCCAGGGTGTCAGGCCCATGCCCGGGGCACTCACCCCACAGGAGCAGCAGTGTCACTTTCCCGGCCATCCCCGTGTCCCCGGCCATCCAGGCTGGCTGTCACTCGCTGCTGTGGCCACCGGTCCTCTGGGTGGCAGCTCTTCGGACAAAGGGGAAGGAAGTGAGGTCAGGCCTCGACCTCACGTTGTGGTAGTTTTTGTTGGGGGCAGGGTGGCCACAAGCTGGGGACAGGCTCTGGGTAGGGAGGGGACAGGCTGGGGACAAGTATGGGTGGCAAACAGTACGACGTGAGGTTCTCAGGAGTGGGGAGCTCAGGGGTTTGGGGTCCCAGGGATGGGTGTCCAGGGGAAAGGGGGTTGTGAGGAAGGAGAGTCAGTAGGGATGGGGGTGCCTGGTAATTGTGGGACACAGGGCTGGGAGTCCCAGGGGAACACGGGCTCCAGGGAATTGGGATCATGGCATTGGGTGTGGGGGGAATGGAGAGTCTTGTGGGACTATGGGGTTCCTGGGAGGATCAAGGTCCTTAGGGAAGGAGGATTGTAGGGGATGGAATGAATGAGAGAAGGTTCCTTGGGACATGGAGGTCCTGCGGAATGACAGTCACAGGATGAGAGTCCAAGGGAGAGGGGAACATAAGGAATGGGTGTCCCAAGGATTGGCATTTGCAGGGTGGGCCTGTGGGTCACAGCTCCTTCCCTTGGTTTCCCAGATTTTGGAGTGACCCAGCGCCCAGCACAGCCCACATGTTATAGATAAGCAATGCAGTGGTTGGCTCTCACAATTAAGGGATGAATATTATGTGCATGTTTAGAGAAGTTTTTCTTATGTTTAATTATGCTATTGTGGTAAGTCCTCCCACAGTCCTCTTTCCCCTCCCCCTTGTATTGTTGTCAGGGGATGGCCTTGGTATGGGGGCATTGGGGGAGGTCTGGCTCATTCCTAGGAGGCGTGGCATGGCAACACCTGACCTCCAATCAAATTGCAAGAAAGCAGTCTCCACCAATGGATGGAGGAGAGAAGTTGAGTGAGAGGCTTTGGGAGGGGCCAAAGTTGGCTGATGTAACACCAGGAGTATAAAAGGCACTGCAGCCATTTTTTATACAAGCACATGGCGGTTTAGTTCCATGCTCTCAGTTCTGTTCTTTGTCTTTATTCAATCTTTTGTTGTATTCTGTTAAGGTTTAATAAACTTTAGAAATTTGAAAAGTGAGCATTGTTTCTCACAAATGAGGACTCAGTGTGGGATATACACCTTGTCTCCATTGTTGTGGGTAAATCAAGTTGAATGGGAGAGTTGTGGTTTGTTGTTTGCTGGGGTTGTTGGATCTGCATTTGTGTTTGGAGTTTGGGTTTTTCACTTTGTGATGAGTGACCACTGGGGATGGGGAACTTAGAGGTGATAGCATGAGGGAGCTTCGGCCAAAGCAGTGACGTCACAGAGAAACTAGATTGGCGCACCACGGCAGCCAATCACTCGATGGAGTTGCCAAATGATTGGACAGAAATGCGCCATTGAGTTTGACCAATCAGGAACCACAGATGGGAGCCAATTACAAGACAGATGGTTTGGATCAACCTGGAGGCTATAAAAGGACTCCCCCAGGGAGAGGTGGGGTCCTCTGGAGGTACTTGAGACCAAAACAGCACCCAGCACCCGTGCTGTCCCATTTTTTTAAGTCTGCTTTGTCACTGGGGATCTTGGGCTTGTCCCAGGTCTCTGTTTCCAGTTGTAGTTCTCTTAAATAAAAAAAAAAAAAAAAATCGAGTTAACCTAATCACGGTGACTGGCTCCTTTGTAACAACTTCTGGGAATTCACCCAGGATAAGCCTCGTCCAGAAGTGGTCCTGGGGAAGCACAACAAAGGGGAGACGCATCTGGCTGATTTTAGCCACCCAGAGTTGGATTTTTTCGAGACCACTGGTGGACTGCTGGTTATACCCAAAGAACAACTGGAGACTCGACAAACCAGACACAGAAGACCCCCCGAGAAGGAGCAGAGCTCCCAGGAGACTGTAAGAGTCAGGGAGTGGGGGCGCAGTTCAAGGAGTGCGAGGTACTCCAAGAGACCCAAAGCGGAGGGAGAAGGAGGAGTACTTCTTGAGAACGGCCCCTTACCCACATAGGCTCCTGTTCTCCCAGAGAAAGGGAGGGAGCTCCTAGGCGTGCCCTAACCAGAGAAGAGGAATGGGACCGGGACCTCCGGGACCCTACTTTTCAGGGCTGGCTGGAAAGGGTAGAGGTGGAAGGTAGCAGAACCCTCAGAGCAGTAGGAGCCTGTGCACCGGGTGGAGGCTGACTGAGGGGAGGGAGGTAGGTGTTCCACAGATTAGAGGCACCTGGGGGTTCTTCCTCAGACAGTTCATAGGGAGTCTGGATGGGGCTGGGGAAGTAGGACCTCTGGGGTGGGCAGGACAACTCTCAACTGCAGACCCACTGAGAGTGTCTGGCCACCGGCTGGGGTGGTGGAAGGAAGGGGAGAGAGGTATCCAACCAGACGGGAGTAGGACTTCGGTTGTGTGGCTCTCGTGCAGAGCCAGGAGGTTGAGTAAGGGGGGAAAAGAGAACCTCGCAGCACAGAGACCGCCCAGAGGACCAGCCACTGGCTGTGAGTAGTCCCCTCACTTGCTAGGAGTGAGAGGGACGTGTAGGCCCTGCTGGGTAGGGAATTTGTTTTTTAGGATATGGAAATGGAAGAGGATAGAAGTGGGGAATGAATATGCATGGGGTGTTGTGAAACTTAATGCATACGTGTCATGGGTTTGAGCTGCTGGTCCAATGCCAGTGCACCCATGAGAATATAGTTCTTTACAATGGTGCTGTGCGTGGGACTGGGAATAGAGCAGAGCAGGCTCCAACTTAGAAATGGAAAGAAAAACTTTATTAAGTTACACTATATAGAAAAAAGGAAAAAGAAATAACAAAATCTGAAGTGAAAAGAACCTCCTAAACCACTCCTCCTCCCCCTGCCATAATTCCTACCAAAACTTTCTGAGACAAAACCTGGAACTCCCAGCTTAAAATATTAAGGGGGAAGAGTCTTCTTTGTGCCCCGTAGAAACTCCCACAAGAAACACAATCTCTTGTGGCCTGCACTCTTCACAAATGACCCACCCCACACAGAGGAAATGTGCATTTGAGAAGCTCTCCTTCCATGGACGGTGCTCTCATCCCCATCCATGGACCAGAAACTGCTTGTAGGGTTCCTTTTTAAGGATGCCTCTGGGACACCAGTCCCCCCACCATTTCTCCCTCAGGGCAAAGGGTTTTGAGAACAGAAGCCTCCTCTGAGGGCACCACCACACCCTCTTAATCCTCTGTTCCCTCACTCTGGCACTGGCATTTCCACTACACAGTGCCCACCTTGCATCCCCCTAAACACAGTTTCCATGAGTTACAGGAGCATTAATTCAGTCTCTATGGCCACTACAAGGAAAGTCCAGCCAAAAGCCACTCCATCATCACTTCTTTATCTTCTGCTGGCATCACAAATCCCAGGCTGTCTCTCCCATCACTTCCAGAAGGCGCAGCCGATGAAAAGTTCATGATATCAGGTTTGAAGCTGTGCTAGTCAAACTCTCAGGAGAGGAGGGGGCTCGGCACCCAGGATGTCCCAGTGGTAACTTTTCCACCCCTCCATGTAGGCCTGGTGAGCTACACAGTTCCATTCCCTCCCTTCTCTATCCAACAGTGGGTGGGGGGCTCAGCCAAGGCCACAGCAACAGCAGCCCTGGCCCAATGACAAAATTTCCAATGACAAAGATCCAATGACAGCAAAGCTCACAGACAGGTGTGCCAGCAAGCCGGCAAAACTGCTGTCCAGGCTTACCTTAGCCTAGGCCGTGTGGCAGGCCTTGGCCTTGGCCAGGGGAGGCCTCCCCTCCTCCTCCACAGCCAGCAGGAGGAGGGGAGCCCGTTCACTCTCTGAAGGCCGGAAGGGAAGAGAGCCACCCCTGCAACTTCTCGTCCTGAAATGTGCGTTCACAGAGATGACATGACCTTTCACTGGTTTAACAGGGTGCCAATCTCAGAGCCAGCTCTCTCTCACTTCCTAGGACGGATCAAACCACAACACCCAGACAAACCAAACAAAAGATAAATTATACAGACAAAAGATAATTATGAAATGTGTAAAGCACAGTCATAGGATAGTTACAAACATCAGTTTTAGCAGATACGGAAAGCGTGCGGAGTTTCTTACCAGTATTTTGCTTGGTAAAAACCATTGTAAACCTTCAGCTACCTCATAATAAAACTTTAGGATACAATGAGTACATGTTGTAGTATAAAATAAGTTTAATAGAAAATTAAAAATGATGAGAATTAGAATAATCTATTATGTAAAAGATTGCTAATTTTATGAAATGTAGTTGTTAGACCTTATGAATGTTGGAAATAAAATTGAGAATGTGTAATGAACAAGCCTAACTGAAATTTGTTGCAAAAAGCATGAATTAATGAATAAATATAAAAGGGGAGGGATTGTAATATATGATATAGAATAAATCCGTGCCAAGGAGTAAAACTACAGTATCTTTTAATGGAAGCTGAGTCACTGGAAAGAGCAATATGTACCAAAGATAGCATGAATATTCATCTATGAAAAGTGTATTCCAGGGGATTTTCATCTGACAAGACTATAGCGATATGTACCAAAGATAACATGAGTATTTGTCTGTAAGAAGTGTATTCCAGGAAATTTTGTCGGGCACCCAAAAAGGAAAAGGACATGTACCAACATGCAAAAAGAGGAAAGACCAACGGAAGAAGACAAGAGACCCCAGAAAAGCCTTGGAACATATAAAAGGACCCTGTGACAGTTGAACTGTGTGAGCCACAGTGAAGCAGAGCTCGAGAGCCACTTCCTGTCTCACTCGGTGCTGATTGCCTGGTTCAGTGCCGATCTGATTTTTGATTGTGGCTTTTATGATTGTATTTAATTATGAAATAACTTCTTTTTATTAATTGATAAAATTGACTATCTATTTATAACAGAGGTGTTGGGGGTTAGACTTGTTTATCCTTTTCACCTATAGAATTTTTTCCCAAGGGTTGCAAGGCAACTGATTGCCGGGTACTTATGAGTGCTCAGGTGAAGACAAAGCATAGAAGCTGGCACTTGGCTACACCCTTGTCTCCGGGAGTTTCCCCCTGAGGGGTGTGGGGGAGGGAGAAAGACGGGGCTGGGGGGGGGCAGCTTCACTTTTGGTGTAGTCTGCGTCGGGAGTGGACGGGGGCTGCCATTGCTGCGTGAGTTTCTCACGGCACCACCGGGATCTGATCCTGGAGAGAGAGAGCTGCCGTCGTCTCCTCGTGTGCCCGGATCCGGATTCCTCTTTTTGCTGCCCTGCTGGAGCTGCCTCGGCTGGGCATCCTGTCCCACTGCCTCGGCGCTGTTTTGGAGCTGCTGCACCGCGGGCCCGCGCTGGCCTTCTTGCCAGACGTCTCTGCCCTCCAGTGACCACCGACTGAGCTCCGAACTTCATCCGATCCACCAGCCCGGGATTCCCCACCGTTCCAGCTTGGTACTTTTCTTTGAAGTCCCCCAGAGACCAGACTGCCCCGGGTTTTGTGGGACCAAGCTCCGTCAAGGTCCCTGGTTCTGTTTTTGCTATTAATTGCTGTAGTTGTTGTTGTTTGTTTGCCTTGTTATACCTATTAGTAAAGAACTGTTATTCCTATTCCCATATCTCTGCCTGAGAGCCGTTTTAATTTTCGAAATTATAATAATTTGAGGGAAGGGGATTTGAATTATCCATTCCAAGAGAGGCCCTGCCTCTCTTTAGCAGATACCTGTCTTCTTTCAAAACTAAGACAGATTTTGGTGCCCAGACGTGGGGCTTGAGGGCATTGAGAGAAAAAAGGGAATAACAGTTCTTAAGTGACCTAATCTCTTGTTCATTCTTGTTCACTGGATATAGAAACCTTGATAAGTAACGCCATGTGGTCTAACTTATCCTGGTTCGGGTGGCATGTGGTTGTGGCTTTATTTTGCCCATTTGCAGGCCTTTTCCTAAACATGGGCCCTATAACAAAAGCTACTGTGGCTGTTATCCAGTTTGTTTTATGGGCTGATAAGGTGAGGAATTCACTGATTTTTAACTTGCTCTGGACAGCAGGCACGTGGATACGTGGCTATCACATACTAAGTGGGTGTATTTGGGGTTACTTTAAGAATGGTACTTTCTGTGAGGAAATTACAGTGAGAGAAGTTTTCCAGACCTTTAGCCAGTTCCTTATGCCTACTCCACCAGCTTTTGAAGAGTTCAAATTTCCTCTAGAAACTAACCAAATGTTGCTGATGATCCTAGCTTATTTAGCTTTCAAAGATAAGGTGAGGTCAATTTGGAGCACTGCACAGACTAGGGATATTGCTGTGGGGCCTGACACTGCCCCAGAGGCTAGAGATACTGCTGTAGGGCCTGATACTGCCCCAGAGACTAGAGATACTGCTGTAAGGCCTGATACTGCCCCAGAGGCTAGAGATACTGCCGTAAGGCATGATACTGCCCCAGAGGCTGAGAATGCTGCCATAGAGCCTGATACTGCCCCAGAGACTGGGGATGCTGGCCCACTGCCTGACCCTGCCCCGCAGCCCACCCCAGAAATGAACCACCCCAGTTGGGTGGGGGTTCTAGTGAAAGAGATAATATGTGTGATGAGCCAAGTGCTGAAAGAATACACTTCCCCAGCTGGTGAGAAGCCCTCCCCTTGCCCTGAAAAGGGAGAATCCGATAGTGCAGCAGCAGAACCCACAGAGGTTACAACCGTCCAGGTTCCAGCTGAACCACAGGACCAGTCACAACCAGCTGCAGTTGCCCCTGTAGAAACAAAGAAGTATAAGATGAAATCAGAGCACCCAGGTAATAAGGATAAGAAAGGAGGGCCCTCACAGCCCACAGGGGAACCAGAGGTTGAGATTACCATCGAGTCCCTGACTTATGAAAGCCTACGTAATCTGCAAAAAGATATTGCACGACGGGGACGTGAGGCTTATACAACTTGGTTACTTCGGGTTTGGGACCTTATAGGTACAGGCGTGCAACTGGATGGTGGTGAGGCAAGGAACCTGGGACCCTTGACCCAGGACTCAGGGGTGAATCAAGTATTTGTAAGGGAGCAAGGGCCCCTTCCCCTCTGGGAGCGACTTCTAATGAGTGTAAGGGAGAGGTTTGTCCACAGAGACAGAATGCAGGAGCACCATCATAGAATTCAGTGGAAGACCCTTGAGGAAGGGATCCAACAGCTGAGGGAAGTGGCAATATTAGAGGTACTCTTTGGGAGGGGTGGACAGCATGACAATGACCCTGACAAAGTCAGGTGCACAGGGCAGATGTTGTGGAACCTGGCAAGTAAAGGGCCATCTCAATACACCACCTTCATTGCAATGATCAATCCTGATAGCAACCGGGAGACAGTGGGTTCTGTCGCCAGCAGGCTCAGAAATTATGAGAGCATGGTCAGTGGCCCAATGCAGGCTCAGGTCTCTGCTGTGATTAAGGAACTCAGAGAAGAGATGAGTGAGATGAGGGAGGAGATGAGGAGGAACAGTTCCCATGCGGCACCGGTGCGAGTCACAGGCCCCAGAGCCAGAGCCCAACGCCCTCCAGCTAGAGAGAGAGGGTACACCCCAAGGGCTGACCTGTGGTTTTTCTTGCGTGACCATGGGGAAGACATGGGAAGGTGGGATGGAAAACCCACTTCTGCCCTGGCAGCACGGGTGCGTGGGCTCAAGGAGAGAAACACTAACCGAGGGGGTCCCACTAAAATGAAAGTAGCCTCAACCTCCCAGGACCGAGCCACCAGGTATTATAGAAGTGAAGATGATATGTCAGATCCCCTCGAAGGAGCCTCTACAATGTATGCCCAGGAAGGGAATAATAACCAGTGCTAGAGGGGCCCTGCCTCTAGCCAGGAAGAGGCACGGGAAAACCGAGTCTTTTGGACTGTGTGGATTCGATGGCCTGGCACATCAGAGCCACAGAAATATGAAGCTTTGGTAGATACTGGTGCGCAGTGTACCCTGATGCCATCGGGACATGTGGGGGCAGAACCCATTTCCATTGCTGGAGTGACAGGGGGATCACAGCAACTGACTCTGGTGGAAGCCGAAGTGAGCCTGACCAGGAAGGAGTGGCAGAAACATCTGATTGCAACCGGCCCAAAGGCCCCGTGTATCCTGGGCATTGACTTCCTCCGGAATGGGTATTACAAAGACCCTAAGGGACTCAGATGGGCTTTTGGAATAGCTGCTGTGGAGGCAGAGGGCATCAAGAAATTGAATACCTTGCCTGGACTGTCAGAGAACCCATCTGCAGTAGGACACCTGAAGGTAGAAGAACAACGAGTACCAGTTGCCACCTCGACAGTGCACCGCCGGCAGTATCGGACCAATCGAGATGCCGTGATCCCCATCCACAAGATGATCCGGGAGCTGGAGAGCCAAGGGGTGGTCAGCAAAACCCACTCACCCTTCAACAGCCCCATCTGGCCTGTGCGCAAGTCTGATGGAGAATGGAGACTGACCGTGGACTATCGTGCATTGAATGAGGTGACACCACCGCTGAGCGCTGCTGTGCCGGACATGCTGGAACTCCAGTACGAGCTGGAGTCCAAGGCGGCGAAGTGGTATGCCACTATTGACATTGCTAATGCATTTTTCTCCATTCCTCTGGCTGCAGAGTGCAGGCCTCAGTTTGTGTTCACATGGAGGGGCGTGCAGTACACCTGGAACCGACTGCCCCAGGGGTGGAAGCACAGTCCCACCATCTGCCATGGACTGATCCAGGCTGCACTGGAAAAGGGAGAGGCTCCAGAACATCTGCAGTACATCGATGACATCATTGTGTGGGGGAACACAGCAATGGAAGTGTTTGAGAAAGGGGAGAAGATCATCCAGATTCTCCTGGAAGCCGGCTTTGCCATCAAGAAGAGCAAGGTCAAGGGACCTGCCCGAGAGATCCAGTTCTTAGGGGTAAAGTGGCAAGATGGACGTCGCCAGATACCCACAGAGGTAATCAACAAGATCACCGCAATGTCTCCACCAACCAGCAAGAAGGAAACACAAGCTTTCCTAGGTGCCATAGGCTTTTGGAGAATGCACATTCCCGAGTACAGCCAGATTGTGAGCCCTCTCTACCTGGTTACCCGCAAGAAGTATGATTTCCACTGGGGCCCTGAACAGCAGCAAGCCTTTGCCCAGATCAAGCAGGAGATCGCTCATGCGGTAGCCCTTGGCCCAGTGAGGACGGGACCAGAGGTAAAGAATGTGCTCTACTCAGCAGCCGGGAACAATGGCCTGTCCTGGAGCCTATGGCAGAAGGTGCCAGGTGAGACTCGAGGCCGACCACTGGGATTCTGGAGCCGAAGCTACAGAGGGTCTGAAGCCAACTATACTCCCACGGAGAAGGAAATCTTGGCCGCCTATGAAGGAGTTCAAGCCGCCTCGGAGGTGATTGGTACAGAGGCGCAACTCCTCCTGGCACCCCGACTGCCTGTGCTGGGGTGGATGTTTAAAGGAAAGGTTCCCTCTACCCACCATGCCACCGATGCCACATGGAGCAAATGGATTGCCCTCATCACACAGCGCGCCCGTATTGGAAACCCAAACCGCCCTGGGATTTTGGAAGTTATTACCAACTGGCCGGAAGGTGAAAGCTTTGGTCTCATGGATGAAGAGGAGCAGGAACAAGTGACACGAGCTGAAGAAGCACCACCGTACAACCAACTGCCAGTGGAAGAGACACAGTACGCTCTTTTCACTGATGGTTCCTGTCGCATTGTAGGCCTGAACCGGAAATGGAAGGCAGCTGTATGGAGCCCCACACGACAAGTTGCACAAGCCACTGAAGGAGAAGGTGGATCGAGTCAACTTGCTGAACTCAAAGCCATTCAGTTAGCCCTGGACATTGCTGAAAGAGAGAAGTGGCCAAAGCTCTACCTCTACACTGATTCGTGGATGGTGGCCAATGCTCTGTGGGGTTGGCTGGAAAGGTGGAAAAAGGCCAACTGGCAGCGTCGGGGAAAACCAATCTGGGCTGCTGATGAGTGGAAGGACATTGCCACTCGGGTAGAGAAGCTACCTGTGAAAGTCCGCCATGTAGATGCCCATGTCCCCAAGAGCAGAGCTAAGGAGGAACACCGAAACAACGAGCAAGTAGATCAAGCTGCCAAGATAGAAGTATCAAAGATAGACTTAGACTGGCAGCACAAGGGAGAGCTGTTCCTAGCTCGATGGGCCCATGATGCTTCAGGACATCAAGGCAGAGATGCCACCTATAAGTGGGCACGAGACCGAGGGGTGGATCTAACCATGGACAGTATCTCCCAGGTTATCCATGACTGTGAGACATGTGCTGCCATCAAACAGGCCAAGCGGGTGAAGCCCCTATGGTATGGGGGACGGTGGTCTAAATATAAGTATGGGGAAGCCTGGCAGATTGACTACATCACCCTTCCCCAGACCCGCCAAGGCAAGCGCTACGTGCTGACCATGGTAGAAGCCACCACTGGATGGCTGGAGACCTACCCTGTGCCCCATGCTACTGCCCGGAATACCATCCTGGGCCTTGAAAAACAAGTCCTTTGGAGACATGGCACCCCTGAGAGAATTGAGTCGGACAATGGGACCCATTTCAAGAACAGCCTTGTAAACACCTGGGCTAGAGAACATGGCATTGAATGGATATATCACATCCCTTATCATGCACCAGCTGCCGGGAAAGTTGAACGATGCAATGGCCTGCTTAAAACCACCTTGAAGGCGCTGGGTGGGGGGTCCTTCAAGAACTGGGAGATTAATTTAGCAAAGGCCACATGGTTAGTGAACACCAGAGGTTCCAGCAACCGAGCAGGCCCTGCCCAGTCTGAGCCCCTGAGAACAATGGATGGGGATAAGGTTCCAGTGGTACACATGAGAGGTATGCTGGGAAAAGCTGTTTGGGTTAATCCTGCCTCCAGCAAAGACAATCCCATCCGTGGGGTTGTCTTCGCTCAGGGACCAGGTTGCACTTGGTGGGTAATGCAAAAAGATGGACAGACCCGATGCATACCTCAAGGAGACCTTGTTTTAGGGTGAACTACCCATGCCACTGTATTCGTACCCACATCTGCATGTATATATGTATATAATTAAGGTAGTGCATGTATGTATATAGTTTAGCAGTTTAAATTCAAATGTAATATGTTAGTATGGGAAAAAATTCGGGGTGGATTAATGTTGGGGGTTAGACTTGTTTATCCTTTTCACCTATAGAATTTTTTCCCAAGGGTTGCAAGGCAACTGATTGCCGGGTACTTATGAGTGCTCAGGTGAAAACAAAGCATAGAAGCTGGCACTTGGCTACACCCTTGTCTCCGGGAGTTTCCCCCTGAGGGGTGTGGGGGGAGGGAGAAAGACGGGGCTGGGGGGGGGGGCAGCTTCACTTTTGGTGTAGTCTGCGTCGGGAGTGGACGGGGGCTGCCATTGCTGCGTGAGTTTCTCACGGCACCACCGGGATCTGATCCTGGAGAGAGAGAGCTGCCGTCGTCTCCTCGTGTGCCCGGATCCGGATTCCTCTTTTTGCTGCCCTGCTGGAGCTGCCTCGGCTGGGCATCCTGTCCCACTGCCTCGGCGCTGTTTTGGAGCTGCTGCACCGCGGGCCCGCGCTGGCCTTCTTGCCAGACGTCTCTGCCCTCCAGTGACCACCGACTGAGCTCCGAACTTCATCCGATCCACCAGCCCGGGATTCCCCACCGTTCCAGCTTGGTACTTTTCTTTGAAGTCCCCCAGAGACCAGACTGCCCCGGGTTTTGTGGGACCAAGCTCCGTCAAGGTCCCTGGTTCTGTTTTTGCTATTAATTGCTGTAGTTGTTGTTGTTTGTTTGCCTTGTTATACCTATTAGTAAAGAACTGTTATTCCTATTCCCATATCTCTGCCTGAGAGCCGTTTTAATTTTCGAAATTATAATAATTTGAGGGAAGGGGATTTGAATTATCCATTCCAAGAGAGGCCCTGCCTCTCTTTAGCAGATACCTGTCTTCTTTCAAAACTAAGACAAGAGGGATAAACGGAATGGGGGCAACATGGTTGGGTTTCCATAGCAATGGGGGTCCCAGGGATGTGCAGAGCGTGGACAGGCCCAAAAGTCACATCTCCTTCTCTGGTGCCTCAGATTTGGGGTGACCCAGAGCCCGGCACAGCCCCCCCTTGCGAGGTGCTCATACCCTGGTGAGCACTCAAGGCAGATTCCAAGGAGCTCTGGGCCTGGGTCCCTCCACTACCCTGGGGTTTTCTCCTCTCTTTATTTCCATTTACTTCCTTTTTCCCGTTAATTTTGCAAAGCCCCAATTCGTGCCTTGATGATCCTGGGGAGCACCTGAGCAGGGAACCATTGGGGGAACCCCAGGGTGGGGGAAGCAAGGGTGAGGGGTTTGCAGGGAGGGGTGGGAGGCTGTGGGGGATGGGGGTGTCCGGCTGTGCCCCCCCAACACTTTCACTTTCTCTCTCCTGCAGCAGAAGGAAGAGGCTGTTTGTGCTGAGTGTCACACGGGGGGGCGGGTTCTGTCCTGGGGGACACATCCAGGGGGGTCCTGTCCTGGGGGGATCCTGTCCTGGGGGGGGACACATGGTGGCCAAGGGGGTCCTGTCCTGGGGGATGGCAGCTCCAGGAGGGGTCCAGACTTCTCTATTCTTGCTGGTCCCCTGCAGGATCTGAGGTGGCAAGAGCAGCTTGGGAATGGAGCCCCAGGCAGGCAGGAAGGAGCTCCCCAAGGGCTCCTCCTTGAAGCCAGTGGCCATGCAAGTGTGGGGCCCAGCCATGGCCCAGCCCCAGGGCACAGGGATGGGCATTGGCCAGCCCTGCTCTAGCCAGCCCCAGCTGGCAGCCAGCACCTGAGCCTGGTCCCCCTGCCCCGCCCACCCCCTGGGCTTTGATTCTGGCAGCTTTGGAGCTGCTGCAAAGGTGAGAATTGTGTGGGGGAAGAAGGCGTGCCTGTGGTTTGCTCAGGCCTGCAAGAAGCACAGAAGGCAATGGGAGCCCAAGCAGTGGCTCTGTGGGGGCCTTGGATGGTTTTCAGAGCAGGGCTGGCTGGAAACCCCCCCTGCAGGGGCAGCTGTGAGGGAAGCAGTGCGGAAATGCAGCAATTGATCATTTGGTCCCTGTCTGCCCAAGGGGCTGAGAGAGCCCCACAAGTGCTGCAAATCCCACACCCATCTGCTCAACAGCCTGACCGCGACTCTCCTTCTTCAACAAAACCTGCAGCCCTTTGGAACCTCCCAGAAAGAATGTTTGGGTTCTGCATGTGGACAGCAGAAGAGAGGGAAAAGTGTGGCAATATTGAGCAGGGGCTGCACAGGTGGATCTGGGGAACAGGGGTGTCCCAGCAGGAGCAGGGAGTGCCCAGGCAGGGGAATTGAGGGCAGGGTGGAGTGCATTTCCCAGGGAAGCAGACCCTGAGGGACACACGGGCATTTCCACGGATTCCTGTGCGCTGTTCCAAGGATGGACAGAGTTTCTCCTCTTTTGGGAGCAGGAGCCATGGGAAGTGAATCAAGTTTCAGAGTGGGAATGAGAAAAGTGGGAAGAGTTCCTGAATATGGCCCAAGCAAAGCCTTCCCTATTGGCTGGGGTGCTGCCCAGCAGGCAGGGAACAATCCCATGGAGCTGTTGGACACTCAGGCAGATTCCACACTCTGTGTGATCCACCAGGAAACGCTGCTGTGGGATGCACCAATGGGCTCCTCAACGGGAACCAAAAAGTCTCATTTCTCTGTGACTTGTTTGCTTTTTTATTGTGACTTTTTGGGAGGACAAGGACTAAAAGGATTCCATACACCAGACCATTTAATACATTGTTAGGTTTTTTTTTTTTTTTTTCTGAGTTTCTTCGTTGAGGAAAAAACAGTGTGGGACAAGATTTTTTCCTTTATTTCCTGAATGTATAATTTTGTCTGAACCTTCAAGGACCTTAAGGACTTGAAGGACTTAAACCTTCAAGGACTTAAACCAAGTTAAGTCTGGCATTTACCATCATCAGAGCAAGGCTTTATCAGTTGCCCCCTTAAGTCTGGGCACCGCAGAGGTCACAGGGCCCTACTGGGGACAGCGGGAACGCTCAGGGCCCCCCCAGGACAGAGGTGCCCAGGATGTGCCACCTCTGAGACAGGACTCCCCAAGGACGTGGCACCCCCAGAACGAGGAACCCCCTGGGACAAGACCCTGGGAAAAGACCCCGGTGTCACCACAGCAGAGGAGCCCTTTTCCCTCAGGGCAGGACCCCTCTGGATGTGCCCCCCCAGGACAGAACCCACGTCCTTGGCTCAGCATCAACGGCCTCTTCCTTCTGCTGCAGGAAAGAGAAAGTGAAAATCTTTCATCCCCCACAGCCCCCCAACCACTGCCTGCACCCCCCACCCCCCTTGGCCCCTTCCTGGGATCCCCCCACCTGTTCCCTGCTCAGGGGTTCCCTGGGATGGCTGAGCCAGGAAATGGGGGGCCAGGAAAAAAGCCCCGGGGTGTGTGGGGCACAGAGCCAGAGCCTCAAGCCTGGGGTGCCCCCCTGGCCATGAGCACACTGTGGGGGCTGTGCTGGGCTCTGAGTCACCCCAAAATCTGAGGCACCCAGGCAAGGAGCTGTGACCCCTGTGCCCACCCAGCCCCTGCCCATCCCTGGGACCCCCATTGCCCTGGGAACCCAACCATGGCATCCCCATTCCCTTGGTCTCTCCTCCCTGGGACCCCCATCCCAGCACTCCCATTGCCCAGGACCACCATTGCCTTCATCCCATCCCATGGGCTGCTTCTTCCCACACAAGCCCTCTTCCCCAGGGTCCCCTTTCTTCCCCCGGCACCCCCAACCCTGGGACCCACATCCCATCACCCAAAATCCCTGGGGACCATGTTCACCCAGGACTCCCATCCCTGAATCCCCCCAGGCATGGAGACCCCAGTTCCCCTGCACCCCCATTCTCCTGGACACCCATCCTTGGTTCCCCACAGCCCCTGAGTCCCCCCACTCCTGGGAACACCATCCCCCACTGAGCCCCCAGACTGTCCCAGAATGTCCCCAGCCTGTCCCCTACTGTGTCTCCACCTCTCCCCCACCCTGCCCCCACCAAGGGCCACCTACACGTGGGGACGAGCTGTGACCTTTCTTCCTTCCTCTGCATCCGAAGAGCCGCCACCCAGGGGAGCGGTGGCCACAGCAGTGAGTGACAGCCAGTGCACATGGCTGGGGACACGGGGATGGCCGGGAAGGTGGCACTGCTGCTCCTGTGGGGTGAGTGCCCCGGGCTCGGGCCTGACACCCCGGGGATGGGCCCTGGTGAGGCAGAGACTGGTGGGGAGGGGGCACTGGGGGGCTGCAGGGTCCCCTGATGTCCCCAAGGCCAGCAGAACCAGTGCATGGGCACAGAGCCCAGTGTGACCAGAGTCCTGGGGTGGCTGTGGGGACAGGAACATGGGGAAGGAACAGGGAACTGGGATGTGGGGAGAGGAAACAGAGGGATAGAGATGTGGGGACAAGGA
>JAJEOU010002721.1:334520-406913 GCA_021534815.1 Acrocephalus arundinaceus
GGGTTTGGTGGTGATTCAGGACCTCCCATGGGTGGATGGGGGCTCCTGGGACTCCAAAGTCACCCCTCCAGTTTTCCTTTGCAGCTGCCAGGAAGCACCAGGAAAGGTGAGGGCAGCCTCCAGCCATGATACACCTTTTTCCCAAACCCCCAGGACCTCCCATCCCCTTCCACTCACCCCCTTATTCCCACAGGGCCCCTCCGGAGCCCCTGGCACCCCCTGGGGAGGATCCTCAGGCGACCTACATGGAGCTGCGGGGGCCACATGAGCAACCGTGGGAACCCAGTGACATCTATGAGGATCTCCAACAGAAGCTGTGACACCCTGGGAAGCGGGAGGCACTGGGTGACACTGGGGCTGCTCCCTCCATGGCTCCTGTGCTTGCCCATCCTTCCAAGGGAGCTGGTGATGAGTTGGGGGAGGCTACACAGGGCACCCTGTGCTTCCCATCTCCTCTCCCAGTCCCCCCAGGGGCTCCCCATCCCCTTCCCAGTACCTGCACGGGCTCCCTAATCCCCATCTGAGTGCCCCAAGTACCCTCAGTGACTTCCCCATTCTCTCCCCACAGTCCTCGCAGCACACCCAGGGGTCGCCATTCCCCCTCCCACTCCCCCTGTCCTGTCCCACTGTGAAAGGGGCAGTCCGGGAGGATTCTTTCTGGTTGATTTCTTGGATGAAAATGAAGCACAAATGTGGCAATGTTATATCTGAGAAGTCAGTATTGATAAAAGAGGGCAAGTGTTCTTATCGAAGGGGGATTAGAAGAGAGAGCAGAGAGGGGAGAAGACGGAAAGAGAGAGAAACAGAAGACAGGGACAGCATTACCACAAGAACCCTGGGCGCTCTTTCGGCATCAGCTCGGCAGATGGAGTGTGCATGTGGCAAGCCCTTGTGGCTTTTGTGAGTGGCTGGGTGTCTCTGGCATTGGTGAACACTGGCTGTAGGCTCGCTACAGGCTAGTGCTGCAGCACTGGTGGCTTTAGGCTGGCTGCCACGGACTGGTACTGCTGTGGGCTGGTGCAGCAGGCTCGTTGCTGCAGGCATACAGGAAACACACCAGAGGTGATTGGTGCGTGCAGGCAGCCTCCGCTCTGCTGGGAAAGGTGGAAGAGCACCAGGTTGGGGCTGGTGTGGGAGGCACTGGGGGAACCCCTGTGGCAGCAGCCGTGACTGCGTGCGGGCAGCATTGCTCTGTTGGGAAGGTGGAGCACCAGGTTGGGAAGCAGCGGAGCATCAGGTCATCGCAGGAATGAGCTGCCTCGTGGAAGCAACAAAGCAGGGAAGAATGGGTGCAGACAGAGATGAAGGATCAGAGGGAGGAAAGGCAAGGGGAGGGGGAGGAGGGCAGAGCTGACCATCTGAGTGAGCCCCTGATCCCTCCAAGAAACCCAAAGCAAATGGCTCTGTTGTGTCACAGTTAACTGCTTTTCTTGGTAAGGTTCCTCCTACAGCCCGATTTCTCGGGCATTTTTTCCCGGGCATTTTTCCTGACAATTTTCCCGGGCATCCAGGCATCTGTCCACAGGCAGTGAGGTGTCACTCACAGCCCACTCATGGAAGATTTCTTCCCTGATCGGCCGTTACATGAAGCCTCCCAAGGACAAACCTGGGACAGGGTCCCCATACATGTACAGCCCTGGAATAATTTTCACCTCATGTATAGTGTATGTTGAGACATAAATGAAAATCAAATTGGTTCCTCTCAACCCCATGCTCCCGTGGCTCTGCAATCCCCTCCCAGTGCTCCTAGTACACCAGGAGGCTTGCGGCTTCCCATCCCAGTTCCAAGGGAGCACAGGACTGGTTCCCATCACCTGGGACAAAATGCAGCTTTTTAGTTAAACTGGCAGAATGGTGTTTCTTTGTTCAGCTCTGTCAGGCTTTAAGAACTGGATTCCCCAACTTTGGGCTGCCATACATCTTGGTTTGAAAGACGGGTGTCTTCCAAGAAAGGTGAGAACCTCCTTGGAATAGAAATATAACCACTTTCCTCCAAATTACTATAACTTTGAAATTAAGGGAGATTTTGGGCGAAGATATGGGAACAGGAATAACAGTTCTTTACCAGTATATACTGTAAGAAACAAGTTTGTGGAAGTTGACTTTTGTGGGTGTTATTGAATTGAAATTACATTATTGATCATATTGTTGAATAAATATTGTGATGTTGTTAGTGTTGGGATAGTGCTTTGTGTTGTGGAGTGGTGGATGTTCTTACGGTGGCCCGGTCAGAAGTTTGGTTTTCGAGGGAATGGGTTTGTGTTACAAGGTTGGTTTTGTGGGTTTACATTGGATGGACTGTTGTTGGCCAAGCCTTTGGGACATGACCTTAAAGGAGCAGAACTTCATGCAGTCGTGGCCCTGAAGACCACAGTGACAAAACTGAGTTGGCACTGAAATGAGTGACAGGGGTTGAGACTGTGTAGGATCAAAATGAATATGCACCAAACTGATGGAGCACCAGGGTATAAAATGTGAAGCCAACATTTTCAAGCCTTTTCATTTTTGATTTTTCTTTATTGTTCTCAAAAAAACCTTTTATAACTCATTCCAATTTCGGGTCTGAGTCATTAAAAACATATAGAGAGAGATATATGGATAACAAGGCAAACAAAGAACAACAATGGCTGCGACAAACAGAATCATAAACTCAATAACAGCTGCAGGCACCTTCTCCTCCCGTGCAGTTCCGGGCACAGCCGGCAGGGGCGCTGGTGGCGATCGGCCAAGACGGGCACGTGCAATGATTCCCCCACAGCTGCAGGGGGCGATGTGGCACCAGCTCAGCTGTCTGTCTGTCTGTCTGTCTCTGTCTCTGTCTCTCTCTCTCTCTCTCTCCATGGTAATGGCAGGCACAGCAGACACAAGGGGTGGAAAAGCGGCTTCCTTTACAAACTCACAGCAGGGAATTTGTCCAGGTTGCCTCCAGATAGTGAAATGTGCTGCAGCAGGATCCTCGGAAGCAGCAAGCTGGAATGGCAGAGGTGAGCAGACCCAGAGTGGCAAAACAAAAAGGAACAGAAACTCTGCAGCTGTAGCAAGAGCCGCGGGCTGTCCCAGCAGGCACGCGGTGTTGGATTCCAGTGTAGCAAAAAACCCAGAGCAAAGGCAGAAAAACAGCGGGGCTGGGCAGCAGCAGCCTGGCTCCCAAACACAGCCAGGAGAGGCTCCCTAAGAGCAGGAGGAGCTTAGGATCCTGGGTTATCCCTGAGGTGCCTGAGGAGTAGGTGAGGATTCTTTCAAGTCAAAGTGGATGTTAATATGGTCGCAGTTTGATGGCTGCTCTTCTGAGCAAAGGCTCACCCACAGTAAGGAAAAAGCAGAACAGGGCAGTGAATTCTCCCTGCTGTAAGCAGTTTGACTGTTCCTTCTGATCCCACATGGAGAGAGATCTGGGAGCTGATCCAGCCCCCACACCCAAGCCAAAATCTTGCCATATCTCTGCTCTTCCCAAGAGAAAAACCCCACAGGCTGAGAGGCTCCAGCCAGCTGCACCCCTTCCTCCACTTTGGCCACTTCTTTAGTGTCTCCTAGGGATGGTAATTATTCTCTCTTAGCAATAAATGGGGGAAAATTCCTGGAGAGAAAGAAAACAAGAGGAAAAATCCTGACCTCCAAAACACCAAAAACCAGAGGCTGCTGCCTCTCCCACTCTCAGTGGAGACACAGAAGGCAAAGATCCTGAATGGCCAAAACAAGAACCATTTCCTGAAACAGCAACAAGAGAACAAAACCAACAGCAACACCAACAAGATCCAGTATCCAAGAGGCCACAAAAGGAACAATTTCCAGGGAAATCTCCCAACAGGGAAGAAATCCCAGATTCTTGCCCCCAGCATCTGTGAGAAACAGGAACGCTTCTGTCCCTTCCCCCACAGCACTGGAAAAACTGCAGATTTTACAAGAGAAATGGATGATTTGTCCCCACTTTCATGCCACAGGGCTAACATCATGTGAATCGGGGTTGGCTGAAGCTCTTGGAGGCTGCCCCCACTCACTCCTGATCTCCACTACATCCGGCATGGAGTTTTTGTCCTGAGGGCTTGGGACACTTTGGATTTCTTGGGGTTTGAAGGAAAAATTGTCCCGGACATTTGTTCCATTCCATTCTTGCTGGTCCCCTGCAGGATATGAGCCAGCAAGAGCAGCTTGGGAATGGAGTCCCAGGCAGGCAGGAAGGAGCTCCCCAAGTGCTCCTCCTTGAAGCCAGTGGCCATGCAAGTGTGGGGCCCAGCCATGGCCCAGCCCCAGGGCACAGGGATGGGCATTGGCCAGCCCTGCTCTAGCCAGCCCCAGCTGGCAGCCAGCACCTGAGACAGGTCCCCCTCACCCGCCTACCCCTCTGCTTTGATTCTGGCAGCTTTGGAGCTGCTGCAAAGGTGAGAATTGTGTGGGGGAAGAAGGCGTGCCTGTGGTTTGCTCAGCCCTGCAAGAAGCACAGAAGCCAATGGGAGCCCAAGCAGTGGCTCTGTGGGGGCCTTGGATGGTTTTGAGAGCAGGGCTGGCTGGAAACGCCCCCTGCAGGGGCAGCTGTGAGGGAAGCAGTGCGGAAATGCAGCAATTGATCATTTGGTCCCTGTCTGCCCAAGGGGCTGAGAGAGCCCCACAAGTGCTGCAAAGTCAACAACAACCTACAATACAACCTGTCCAGGACCCTTCTCCTTCCTGAGATGAACAGACAGAGCTGAACAAAAAGAAACTCAAAAAATTTTCCCACTTTAATCAAAAAGCTGTATTTTGGGTTCAATAACAGGGAAAATTTTTGTGTGCCCCATTGGCACTTAGAGGGTAAATGAGGAGACCTGTGGGGTGCTGTGAAGAGGAAAAAGTGACACCTGAGGGGAATTGATGCCCCCCAGTGCTGCCAGGGTCCCCAAGTGTCAAAGCACAGTCTTGAAGGTGTCATTGGGGTCCTGATGTCTCTTGTAGGGTCCTGGAAGCTCCGCGTTGGTCAATTCTGTACCCTGATGTGGGGCAGGGCCAGAGGACACCAGGGGGGGCCTTCAGAGTGACACTGGTTGTGGGGACCTGGGTGGGGGGTGACACCCGTGGGTGATGTGTCCCTGTCCCCCCCTGTACTTGCCCCCTGCCCGCTCATTGCCCATGACGTGGGGGTCCAGCACCGCCCCCTCCTCCGTGGGGGTCTTATGGGGGGGTCTGAGGGGTGTCTTGGGAGGGGGAAATGAGAGTCCCGGCCAGAGCTCCCCACTCACTTGTCCTGGGGCTTCCTGGCAGCTGCAAGGAAATGGGGAGGGGGTGATCTCAGGGACCCCAGGACCCCTGAACCTTCATGGGACTTCAGCAGCTCCAACCACCCATGGGACCCCCAAATATCCACTGTAGCCCTGATTCCCTCTGGACCCCTGATTCCCTCCTGGACACTCCAAGGCTCCCTGACCCCCCAGAACTTCTGAACCACTCCAGTGTCCCCAACCCCCATGGTGTCCCTTACCCTCTGAGCCCCAGAACCCCAAGCTCAGAATGATGGGGAAACACCCAAACTTCCCCAGGACCCCAGAGAGATCCCCCAACATCCCTGCACCTCCCTCCAAGAGCTCCCCAAACTCTTCAGGAGCTCCCAGTACCACCCCAATGTTCCTTAAAGCCCGCCCAGGGATGGCCCTGGAACCCAGCCAAGACCCTCCAAATTACCCCCAAATCCCTCAGGACCCCCAGACAAGGTCACTGTGGGCTCAGTTTCCCCCAGCTCAGGGTCCCTGGGTGCTGCTCCATCTTTGTCCCCACTCTTGGAGCTTCCCCTCACTCCAGGACTCCCATCCCCCCCCCCCATTTTCACCCACCCCGGCGGTGCCAGCAGTGACAGCCCCCGATGACAGCCAGGAGCAGGAGCAGGAACAGGAGGGTCCTGCCGACACTCACAGCCACTGCTGGGGACAGAGGGAGACACATTGGGGTCACCCTGAACCCCAGAGGGTTCTGGACACCCCAGGGACCCCGTGTAACCTCACCTGTGACCCAGGGTGAGCCAGGGGTCACCTCTAGGGCCAGCTCAGGGCTGAGTGCCCGGAACACATGGTGCCCATCCTGTCCCTGGTTGGTGGCACGCACTGGTAGGTGCCCGAATGTCCCACATCGACGTACTCAAGCTCCAGCATGTGACCCCGGGCTCGTGACTCCAGTCCTCTTGATCATGAGGCAAACAGCTGGTTTTATTGTTTGGAACATTTTTATATAGGGAGCTCAAAACTCATGGATCTAGGCACTGATTGGTCTGAGCCTTTACATGGCCCAGCTCCCGGGCCAATGATACATCTGCATTTAGGGTTGGGAGGATTGTCTGAGGTCTCTGTTAGAGTTGAAATCTGCCCCATGATTGTTCACTTAGGGACTTGTTTATCCAACTAGGAGAGCCTTACTGGTTTTCTTATTAGAGCCAGATTTATCTGTCCGGCTCCAGACTGTACTGTGACAGACTAGCGAGGCTTCTCTTCCACCCTCTGGTGACACGGCACTCCGCCATCTTGAGCAGGCACCTCCTGCGCCATGTGGCGAGCGCCATCTTGGGTGAGTGACTCTGCCTACATGTGCTCTCCGCCATCTTGGGGTTTTTCGGCGGGCTGTGTCTGTGGCACATTATGGGGTGCGGAGCCCAAAGATGGTCTCTGTAGCTGGGGTGTGGGGGGCCCCGGGCATTCCGAGGATGCACCTGGTGCCAGTTTCAGTGTGGGACCTCTGGCAAATAACAGCCACTCCCCCCTTGGTTTTTCACCTGCCGCTCTGCCCCATTCCGTGTCCTTGGTGGGTGTTTCAGCAGGGGGTGTCCACAGTATCTTTACTGCCATCTCTGCATCCCCCTGAGCTTCCAACTACCCCAGCAAGTCCGAAACAGTTTCCAATGGCTTTATAGCATTCAGTCTGTGGTTCCCAGAGCACACCAGCAAGGCTAGCAATGCCTGCTGTGTATACTTTACTCCCCATTTAGGTAAAAGGAGAATCAATACCTTGACCATGGGGTTTTCTTCCAGTGAAAACCATCCTCCCATGTCTTCAGCACCATTTTCTATTTACAATGTTTAAATACCATTATGGGGTATTTACAAAGGGGAATCCAGATTTTTGTCAGCTCTTCACACCATTTTGGTCGGTTCTTCTTGCTGTTTTGGCAGCTCTCCTTACTCATCATATTTTTATACAGCCTCATGGGCTGTTCTCTATCCTTCTTCCCTGCTCACGGGATGGCTGTCATCTTCACACAGGAGCATCATGTATTACGTGCGGTTGTAGGTTGGAGACAGAAATCATGACTCCAGTCCTCTTGATCATGAGGCAAACAGCCAGTTTTATTGTTTGGAGCCTTCCTATATAGGGAGTTCAAAACTCCTGGATCTAGGCACTGATTGGTCTGGGCCTTAACACCACCCGGTTCCCTGGCAAATGATACATCTGCATTGAGGGTTGGAAGGGATTGGTTGAGGCCTCTGAGTTTAAATCTTTCATATGGTTGTTCACCTAGGGACTTGTTTATTGAACTAGGAGAGCCTAATTGGGTTTCTTATTACAGCAAGATTTTTCTGTCCAGCTTCAGACTGTACTGTGACAGACTACCAAGGCCATCCCCTGACAACAATACAAGGGTCAGGGGAAAGAGGACTATGGGAGGTTTTACCACAATAACACAATTATAGAGCAATAAAACTTCTCTTAACACACACATAATATTCATCCCTTAATTGTGACAGCCAACCACTGCATTGCTCATCTATAACACCCCCCCCCTTTTCTTTTTCTAGAAGTCATTTGGCTCAAACAATAATTTTCATTTTCAATTTCAATGATTTACTTTTACTTCTCTTGAGTCAAAGTTTGATTTTGGATGGGTCATACTAGCATCTCTTGATGTTGGTGAAGACAGTGGGAACAGAGAAAAAAAACTCAGGGGTTTTTTTAAGCACAATGATTGGTGGAATTGGTGACATGAACTGGTTGGAGCAGACAAAAGGGAATCACAGAGGTCCAGTATGGTTTTTACTCTCATTTACCATGCCTGTGGGGTTGCTATCCATAGTAGGTGTATCTTGGTGGCGATTACAGAGGCCAACTCAGTCTGCCCTCTAGTCTCTATTGTATTTTATTTGTCAATTGTACCCATAGTGGATTCTGGAGGGAAAAGACAATTGAGGAATGATAGAGGTCCAGTATGGCTTTTTGCCCCCACCTTACCATGCCTGTTGGGTTGCTGCCCACAGCAGGGCTGTAGAATCTTCTCTGTGGTGAACAGAGGGGCCAACCCAGTCTTGCCCTCTGGTTCCTGTCTTCCTCTACTTGCCGATTCCTAAGCCAACTCCCCCAGCACCTCTTATGTTCCCCATGTACTTCCCTTCAACAGACGCTTGCAATCCCCATCCATTAAAACACGACAATTACATCAACAACCAATATGGTTCAAATTTCCCACCCAAAGTGGGAAAGCTTGGTGGAAGCTTGACCTGACTTTTCAGACTTTGCAATGGTTTAGTTTGCAACTGGGCAGAAACACCAAATCATTTGCCAATTTCTTCTGGAAAAGAGAATAGTTGGACATTTACTGCTTGCTACCCTGTAGGCATTATTCCACCCTCTTTGCCTTTGGCGTGGGAACACACAGTGCACATTAGGAGAGGAAGGGAAAGGGAAGTGTACATAAATTGTTGTGTTTTGTCAATGGGCATCTTATGCCCCTTACCTGAGGGGGGGTGTGGGTATGTGTGGTTCCTATTTTGATGGAGGGTAGCTCACAGTTTCTTGGGGATCAGGCACACATGGTAAAGAAAGCTCTAGGCCTCTCCATAGGGTTCAGGACAGAGAGTGTAGACCGAAAGGGTTGTTGAGTGAGAAGTCCCTTCGCTCTGATCTGTACCAGGGTTGCATAAGGATGTTTAGAACTTGATACATCCATTCTCCCTCTGACTCACACCACGGCCAGTACACTTGGTTGGACTCAATCTTTCTTTCAGTCCACATTATTACACAATACTGCAGAACCTTTTTTATGGTGTTCAGGTTACATCTCCACAGGGTTCGTCTACTGCCAAAGGGGCTGTTTGGGGGTATATTTGCTGATATCTCTTCACTTCTTTCTTTTCTCCTCGGGGATTCTCTACTTGCTCTCAGTCCTATCCTGACAGCCAATCACAGCTCTCCTGAAAAAACCCGCCTTCCCAACCAGCCAACCACAGGGCTTCCCAACAAAACCTGCCTTCCCAACCAGCCAATCACAGACCCTCTGGACAAGGCCCGTTTTCCCAACTAGCCCACCACAGACCTTCTGCACAAGGCCTGCTTTCCCAAGCAGCCAACTACAGGCCCACCTGACAGGTTTCCCATCAGCTAGAAGGAAAAGGAAAGGAAAAAAAGGAAAGAAAGGAAAGGAGAGGCAAAAAAAATAAAAACAAAAGCAAATAAACAACTCACCTGCTATCAGGGTACTCCTGTACCACTGGGTCAGTTCTGCTGGGTTGGCAAGTGTCAGGAGTTACTGTGCTGGGTCCCCTCTCACCACTACCCACTGATAGGCAGAATAACTTCAAAACCCAAGACAAGTGAGTTTTAAAGTAAGTATGTATTTTATTCAGCAGCTGGACGCATGGAGGATAATTCTCTTAAAATACGTGCGCGCCGACTCATTTGTTGCATTCTCTTTTATCCTCTAAAAAATTACATATGCATTATATTTCACAATACCCCCATGCATATTCATTCCCCAGATCCACCCTGTTCCATTTCCATATGCTAGTTATCTTATCAGTCCTTTGTGTCTATGCAGTTGGCTCTGGTGGTCATCAGTGGTCCTAAGGAGAAAGTAAAGAAGCCTTTTTTGGAGAACAAACTTCTGACCCCCTCTGCTGGCACATGCTCGCTGATCCCTTGGTCACAGTCCAAGCTAGATGGTCAGTCTAATTTCAGTCCCAGGAACTTACAGAGTCTTGCTATCTTAGCATCCTTGGGGCTCAGGATGTTTGTATCCTGTTCCAGTGGTCGTCCTCCTTATCGCCCATCCTTGCATTCCTTCATGTTGTTCTCATACATCCTGCTTTCCTTTCCCAGATGGTGAGTATAGTGTAATGCAGCAAATATCAAGCAATATGCGTCTTCTAAATGTCTATTTCCTCATTGTTACCCTTCCAACTTCTTACCCCATGTCTCACCACGGGGGCCCCCACGGCTCCTCTGCACCGCCTGGCTGCCCCTGCTGCCAGAGGCCCCTCGCCCCAGACAAGCGCGGTCTGTGTCACTTGGCTGCCTCCGCCACTGACAGCACCACGTGCTCGGAAACTCCCGATACAAGTGCGGCCACCACCAATCTGACACCCCCTAAATCTTGTAACTCTCAACCTGACATCCTCAGGAGCTCTTGAGTCCCATTATATACAGTAGCCCTCACCCTGGTGTCCCCAGGTGCTCTTAAATCTTCTCTTAATCCGGCAACTCTTTCAAGTGTCACACACTAAGCACACTCCTGGAGACTTACACACACACACAAATACTCACAGTCTTCCAGATAATCTGCAGTTTTTTCCCCCAGAGGGCTTTTTCTCTTCCACCTTTATTTTTGTTATTCAGTCTTCTGCTGTCCCCAGGGTTTTGAGCTCCGATCACCGATGGTCCCAGGAGGAATCGACTGAGTCACCGAACTCACAGCAGGGCACGCTTCTCTTTTGAAAACTCCTAGGGCCACAGATGTCACAAAGGAGCCAGTCACTGTGATTAGGTTAACTCCGGGGTTTTCTATTTAAGAGAACAACTGGAAGCAGGGATCTGGGACAAGCTCAAGGTCCCCAGCGACAAAGCAGACTTAAATAAAAAAAGGGCAGCACGCCTGCTGGGTGCTCCTTTGGTCTCAAGTACCTCCAGAGGACCCCACCTCTCCGCAGGGGCCTCCAGGTGGATCCAAATCTTCTGTCTTCTAATTGGCTCCCATCTATGGTTCTGATTGGTCCAACTCAATGACACATTTCTGTCCAATTGTTTGGTAAATCTGTCAAGTGATTGGCTTTCGTGGTGCGCCAATCTAGTTTCTCCATGACATCACTCCTTCAGCCGAAGCTCCCTCATGCTATCACCTCTCGGCTCCCCCTCCCTGGTGGTCACTCATCACAAAGTGAAAAACCCAAACTCCAAACACAAATGCAGCTCCAACAACCCCAGCAAACAACAAACCACAACTCTCCCATTCAACCTAATTTGCCCACAACAACGGAGACAAGGTGTATATCCCAGACTGAGTCCCCTTTTGTGAGAAACAAAGCTCACTTTTCAAATTTCAAAGGTTTATTAAACCTTAACAAAATACAACAGAAGCATGAATAAAGACAAAGAGCAGAACTGAGAGCATGAAACTAAACCGCCATGTGCTCACCTACAAAATGGCTGAACCGCCTTTTATAATCTTGGGTTTTAGATCAGCCAACTTTGGCCCCTCCCAAAACCTGTCAGCCAACTTCTCTTCACCATCCATTGGTGGAGACTGCTTTCTTGCAATTTGATTGGAGGTCAGGTGTTGCCATGCCACGCCTCCTAGGAATGAGCCAGCCCTCCCCCAATGCCCCGCCTACAAAGGCCATCCCCTGACAACAATACAAGGGGGAGGGGAAAGAGGGCTATGGGAGGACTTACCACAATAACAGAATCATACATCAATAAAAGTTCTCTTAACATGCACATAATATATATCACTTAATTGTGAGAGCCAACCATTGCATTGCTCGTCTATAACATGTGGGCTGTGCTTGGCCCTGGGTCACCCCAAAATCTGAGGCGCCCAGGGAAGGAGCTGTGACCCACAGGCCCACCCAGCTGCTGCCCATCCCTGGGACACCCATTCCTCATGTCCCCCTCTCCACTGGACTCTCATCCTGCGACTGTAATTCCCCAAGATCTCCACGTCCCAAGGAACCCTCTCCCATTCACTGCATCCCCTACAATCCCCCTTCCCTCAGGACCTTGATTCTCCAAGGCCCCCCATTCCCACAGGACCTTCCATTCCCCTCACACCCCATCCCATGACCCCACATCCCTGGAGCCCACGTTCCCCTAAGACTCCCAGCCCTGTGTCGCACCATTACCAGTCACCATCCCTGGTGACTCTCCTTCCTCACAACCCCCTTTGCCCTGGACACCCATCCCTGGGACTCCCAAACCCCAGAGCCCCCCCACTCCTTGGAACCTCACATCCTACCTTGTGCCACCCAGCCTTGTCCCCAGCCTGTCCCCACCCCATCCCCAGCTTGTGGCCACCCTGCCCCCAACAAAAACCACCATTACGTGAGGACGAGGCCTGACCTCACTTCCTTCCCCTTTGTCCGAAGAGCCACCACCCAGGGGACCGGTGGCCACAGCAGCGAGTGACAGCCAGCCTGGATGGCTGGGGACACGGGGATGGCCGAGAAGGTGGCGCTGCTCCTGTGGGGTGAGTGCCCTGGGCATGGGCCTGACACCCTGGGGATGGGACCCAGTGAGACAGAAACCGGTGGGGAGGGGGCACAGGGGGGCTGGGGAGTCCCCTGAGGTCCCCAAGGCCAGCAGAGCCAGTGAATGAGGTGACTAGGGTTGTGAGGTGGCTGTGGGGAAAGAGACAAGGTGACAGGGATGCAGGGACAGGGACAAGGGAATGAGCACCATGCAGATGAGCCATGGGGACAGAGGCTGTGGGGCTGATGAGGGTGACCTGTGCCAGCACAGGGTCCCCATGCCTGGGGTGTCCACAATGTCCCCATGTCCTTCCTGAGCAAAGGGTGGCTGAGACATCTGTGCCACATGAGTGCCCCCACAGGGACAGTTCAAGGACAGACCCCACTCCCCGTGCCCTGGGTGCTGCTGTCCCAATGGTGTCACCCCCACCCAGCCCTGTCCCTTCTCCCTTCCAGCCCAGACCCTCGGCCTCGCTGGTGAGTCCTCGGGGGATGCCATGTCCCCACCCCACTGTCCCCAAACTTGTTGTGGCCCTGGCAGGCTGGTGTCCCCTGTCACCCACAGGTGCCCAGACCAGCCAGCTCCTGGTGGAGCCCCCCTGGAGGCCAGCGGTGCTGTGGGACCAAGTGACACTGACCTGCCAGGGCTCAGGGACCGCTGGTGCCACCACCTGGTACAAGGATGGGCAGCGCTGGGAGCAGGAGGGACCTGACTTGTTTGTCAACGAGACTGGCTCCTACACGTGTTACAGAGCTGGCACTGGGCACAGCCTCCACGTGAGAGTCTTAAATGGTGAGGGGGGTTAGGGTGTCCCCACCCTGGCCCCTGTGGGGACCCCAAAGGGCTCTGGGTGGGCTCCGCTCCATGGGTCGCCCCCTGGTGTGACCAGAGCCCATCCCCTGCACACAGGGTCATCCCAGAGCATCCCAGTGTAGAGTCGAGGAACTGGGGACCCCTGGTGTTCTGGGTGTGACCCAATGGGGAGTCCCCGTTAGAACAGTCTGACAGGACCCCCTTGTCCCTCAGACCGGCTGGTGCTGCAGGTGCCGTCATGGCCGCTGCTGGAGGGGGACACGGTGACACTGCGCTGCCGGGGCCGGCAGGACATGTCGGTCACCGAGATGCGATTCTACCATGGGGACAAGGAAGTGAGGATGTCCATCCGTGGGACCGAGCTGTCCCTGTCCCCTCTGCAGCAGCACCACAGCGGTGACTACTGGTGCAGGGTCTGGGTGAACTCTGAGCAATCACCGTGGGCCAGCTCAGCACGGACAACACTGACAGTACACGGTGAGCACCCTACAGCCGCCACCCCGACACCCCCACAGCCCCTCACCAGGGACTCAGGTCACAAATCCCCCTCCCCTCTCCTTCCTTGAGCTCTTTACGGTGCCAGTGCTCGAGGGTCCCCCCGCGCCCACTGAGGGTTCCCCCCTCAATCTCAGCTGCCTCAGCACCCCCAAACCCCTGCGACCCCCAGCCCCCCTCCTGCACCTCTTCTACCAGGACGGGCACTTGGTGGGGGGCCCACAGGGGTCCCCGCAGCTCCTGGTGCCCGCCGTGGGGGTCTCCCACTCGGGGAATTACAGCTGCCAGGTGCACTCCCAGGGCGGGGCCGTGCGGAAGAGCAGCGCCCGGCTCCACATCACGGTGCGCAGTTAGTGCGGGGATGGGGACGGGGAGCCCCCACAGCTTCCTTGGGTCCCACAGCCCTGCCTGGGGACCCCCATAACTGCCTGGATCCCCCATCCCTGCCGCCGGTCCCACATCCTTTCCTGGGTCCCTCACCAGGTCCCCCAGACCTTCATGGGTACCCCCATCTTTCTTTTATTTTGTTACCACTTCCTCCCCCATCACTGCTCCCATCCTTCTCCATGTCCCCCTACCCCTAACTGGGTCTCATCCCTGTCCCTGGCTCCACCCCACCCCTTCCTGGGTCCCCCCAAAGTCTGCAGGTCCCACAATCCCCTCCCTGCATCCCCACACTTTCCCTGGGGCCGCCTCCATCACTCTCCCAATGTCCTCTTCCTGAACCTCCCATCCTTCTTTGGGGTTCCTTTTCAGGCCCTGCCCCAGCTCTGCGCCCCCTGTGCCTCACTGGGGTCCCCCTGCACCCCACTGACTCCCCCCGTGTCCCTCACTGTCCCCTGGTGTTTGTCCCTCCTGCAGGGGTCCCGCTCTCAGGGGTGTCTGTGTGGGCACAGCCCCCTGGGGGACGGGTGGCACTGGGGGACCGCCTGGTGCTGAGCACTGCGGTGGCTGCAGGGACAGGTCCCCTGTCCTTCAGCTGGCACCGGGGGGGCTCGGGAACACCTATGGGCACCGGCCCAGGCCTGGAGCTGCAGAAAGTTGGGGACAATGACAGCGGCCACTGTCACTGCCGGGTCAGAGACGTGGACAGTGTGGCCGAGAGTGTCCCTTGAACGTCACCGTTCTGGGGAAGCGGGACCCACGGGCGGGGGTGACCCCCCTCACGGCACCCCCATCCCACCTGTCCCGGTGCCAGCCCTGTCTGTGTCCCCACAGTGCCCGTGGCCAATGCCACCATCACCCCCAGTCCTCTGTCACACCAGGTTTACGCAGGTGACCCCGTGACCCTGCGCTGCTCGGTGCAGGTGGGCTCAGCCCCTGTCACCTTCACCTGGCTGTACAACGGGCAGGAGGTGGCCCAGGGTCCTGTCCTGGAGCTTGGGGATGTCGATGTGGGACATTCGGGCACCTACCAGTGCGTGGCCACCAACCAGCTGGGACAGGACGGGCACCGCGTGTTCCAGGCACTCAGCCCTGAGCTGGCCCTGGAGGTGACCCGTGGCTCACCCTGGGTCACAGGTGAGGTCACACGGGGTCACACAGGGTTTTCAGGACTCTCAGAGTTCTGGGTGACCCCACTGTCTCCCTCTCTGCCCCCAGCAGTGGCCGCAGGGGTCATCGGGACCCTCCTGTTCCTGGTTGTTCTCGTGGCTGTCATCGTGGGCTGGCACCGGTGGCACCGCCTGGGTGGGTGACAATGGGGGGGAATGGGGGTCCCCGGGGTTTGGGTGAAGCCCCCCCAGAGTACGGGGCCATAGGGTGGCACCAACAGCTCCTGCCTTGGTTGAAGCTGAACCCCCAGAAACCTTGGCTGGGGGTCCTGGGGGATTTGGGGAGGTCCTGGAGGCTTGTGTAAGGATGCTGGGGGTTCTGTCATGGCATTTGGGGGAATCTGGGGTCTCTGGGGCCTCAGGCGATTCAAGGGGTGTTCAAAGCTTTTTGGGGGCTTCAGTGATGCTTGAGGGTCCCAGGGGCAGTCAAGGGTCCTGAGGGTGTTCAGGGGCCCTGAAGACCCCACACTCACCCCTCCCCCTTCCCTTTGCAGGCCTCAGGAAGCAGCAGGAAAGGTAAGTGGGGGGCTCCAGGTCTGACCCCCCATTTTACTCTCACTGCAAACCCCCCACCCTCACAGACACCCCCTTATCCCCGCAGGGCCCCCCCGGATCCCCCGGCCCCCCCAGAGGAGAGGGAGGTGCTGTACACCCACGTCGTGAGCACCAAGCAGGCAGGGGGTGAGTACAGGGGGGACACAGGGACATGTCACCCACAGGTGTCACCCCCCAACCAGGTCCCCACAACCGCTGTCTCTTGCAGGGCCCCCCTGTGCCACATCCCCCCAGGTGACCTACGCGGAGCTGGCGGGACCCCACAGGCGACAGCGGGACCCCAGTGACATCTATGACAATGTGCTGTAACACTGGGGACACTGGGGGCACTGGAGGTCCTTGCCTGAGGGCACCCCCAGTGTGTGTCCCCCCTCAGCTCCCATGGGTGCCACCGTGCCCGGGGGGTGTCCACGAGTGGGGGGTCCCATGTGGGGCTGCCCAGAGCTCCCATTCCAGTGCTCCCAGTGCTCCCAGTACCCCTAGGGTCTCCCCATTCCCTCCCCCAGTGCCAGGGGGCACAGGACCCTTGTCCCTCCCATTGCACTCAAAATGCAGCTTTTGGATGAAACTGGGAGAAATGGTTTTTGTTTGTTCAGCTCTGTCTGGTCAGCTCGGATGGAGAAGGGTCCCAGTCAGGTTATTGAGCAGAGGGGTGTGGGATCTGCAGGATTTTTGGGGCTCTCTCAGTCCCTTGGGGACAGGGACAAAACGATCAATTGGGGCATTTCCAGACTGGCTCCCTCGCAGCTGCCCCGCACAGGGGAAGGAGCTGCCGCTCCCTGTTTGTCCCCTCTCGGTGACACCAGCCAAGGGCTCAGGGACCTGCGGTGGTGCCCGCCCTGTGGCCACGAGCACCGATCCCGCAGCTGCCAAGGCCCTCAGGCTGAGCTGGAGCCTGGGGATGGAGCTGGGGTTGGGCAGGGATGTCCCCAAATCCCACCCCAAAGCCCGCCTCAGCTCCAGCCCTGCCCAGTGCCCCCGGTGCCCAAAGCCCCGCACCCGGCACTCCCCGAGCGGCGTCTGAGCCCCGGAGCTGCTGCGGAGCCTCAGCTGTTCCGGGCCCTGGGGCAGGCGGGGGGCTCTTGGAGGGAGGTGCTGGGAGGGCGGAGGGGACCGGGGAGCCCGGGGAGGAGCCCCCGGCACTGCGGGAGCCGAGTCCTGGCCTCGGGTCACTGTCGCAGGGCGCGGCTCCCGTCGCGCTGCCAGGGCCGGGACTGTCCCGGGCTGCGGGCACCGACGGTGGCCATGTGTCCCGAGCGGCTGTGACAGCGTGTCCGAGGCTGCTGTCGCCATGTGTTGGGACCGGCTGTTTCCATGGCAACAGAACCAACAGCTCCGGGCACTGTCGGGGCGTCCAGCTGGGGTCACCTCCCCCAGCCCCAGCACTTCCGCGGGGCAGCGTCACTGCTCGATCTTCCCATGCTGGCCCCCAGGACAGGACCCCCAGGATGTGCCACCCCCAGGATGTGTCACCCCCAGGATGTGTCACCCCCAGGATGTGCCACCACCAGGATGTGCCACCCCCAGGATGTGCCACCCCCAGAACAGGGACAGGACCCCCCTGGATGTGTCCCCCAGGACAGAACCCGCCCCCCGTGTGACACTCAGCACAAACGGCCTCTTCCTTCTGCTGCAGGAGAGAGAAATAGAAAGTGTTGGGGGGACACCCCAATCCCCCACAGCCTCCCACCCCTCCCTACAGCCCCCGCACCCCCTTTCCCCCTCCCCAGGGTTCCCCCAACCCTGTACCTGCTCAGGAGCTCCCCAGGATCACCCAGCCATGAACTGAAGGAGTGAAATTGGCAGAAAAAAGGAAGGAAATGGAAATGAGGAAAGGAAAAAGCCTTGGGGGGGTGGGGAGAGAAACTCGGAATCCACCTGTGGTGACCCCCCCAAACCACGAGCAAACCGGGGGGGGCTGTGCTGGGCCTTGGGTCACCCCAAAATCTGAGGCACTCAGGGAAGGAGCTGTGAACCATGGGCCTGCCCAGCCCCTGCCCATCCCTGGCACCACCATTTCCCTGGGAACCCAATCATGGCATCCCATTCATTGTGCCCCCCCTCCCTGGGACCTCCATCCCAGTACTCACATTCTCCACAATCTCCATGGCCAAGGACCCCATTCCCAAGGAACTCTCCCACTCATTCCATCCCCTGAAATCCCCCTTCACTCAGGACCTTCATTCTCCAAGGAATCCCCAACCCCACGGTACCCCCCTATTCCCCAGGCACCCCACCCTTGGCACACCCTTGGCACACCCACACCTCCATGACTGCAAATCCCTGGAGCCCACGTTCCCCTGGGACTCCCAGCTCTGAGTTCCCCCAGACATGGGGACCCCATTCCCATTGCACCCCCATCCCCAGTGACTCCCTCTCCTCAGGACCCCCATTCCCCAGGGACCCCAGACCTGGGACCCCCATTCCCCTGGTCACCCAAATCTGGCTCCCCAAACCCCCTGAGCCCCCCACTCCTGAGAACCCCATGTCCCACCGTGTGCCACCCAGCCTTGTCCCCAGCCTGTCCCCACCCTGCCCACAACCTGTCTCCAGCTTGTGGCTACCCTGCCCACACAAAGGGCCACCCACACATGAATATGAGATCTGACCTCACTTCCTTCCCCATTCTTCCAAAGAGCCTCCACCCAGGGGACAGCCACCCCTGGCAGCGAGTGACAGCCAGCCTGGATGGCCGGGGACACGGGGATGGCCGGGAAGGTGGTGCTGCTCCTGTGGGGTGAGTGGCCCAGGCACGGGCCTGAAACACTGGGGATGGGCCCTGGTGAGGCAGAGACCGGTGGGGAGGTGTGGGGGGGGGGTCCCCTGAGGTCCCCAATGCCAGCAGAGCCAGTGCATGAGGTGGCCGGGGTTGTGGGGTGGCCATGGGGAAAGAGACAACGTGACAGGGATGCAGGGACAGACACAAGGGGATGAGCACCATACAGATGAGCCATGGGGACAGAGGCCGTGGGACTGGTGGGGTTGACCTGTGCCAGCACAGGGTCCCCATGCCTTGGGTGTCCACAATGTCCTCATATCCTTCCTGAGCAAAGGGTGGCTGAGACATCTGTGCCACATCAGTGCCCCCACAGGGACTGTTCGAGGACAGGCCCCGCACCCTGAACCCTGGGTCCTACTGTCCCTGCAGTGCCACCCCCACCCAGCTCTGTCCCTTCTCCCTTCCAGCCCAGACCCTCGGCCTCGCTGGTGAGTCCTCGGGGGATGCCATGTCCCCGCCCTGCTGTCCCCAGCCCTGTGGTGGCCCTGACAGGCTGGTGTCCCCTGTCACCTGCAGGTGCCCAGACCACCCAGCTGCTGGTGGAGCCCCCCTGGAGGCCGGCGGTGCTGTGGGACCGGGTGACACTGAGCTGCCAGGGCTCAGGGACCGTCGGTGCCACCAGCTGGTACAAGAACGGGCGGCGATGCGGGCAGGAGGGACCTGACCTTGTTGTCACCGAGAGGGGCTCCTACACGTGTTACAGAGCTGACACTGGGTACCGCCCCTACATGAGCGTGTTAAATGGTGAGGGGGGTTTGGGTGTCCCCACCCTGGCACCTGTGGTGACCCTGAAGGCTCTGGGCTGGCTTCGCTCAACGGGTCACTCCCCACTGTGACTAGAGCCTGTCCCCTGCACACAGGGACATCCCAGAGCACCAGTGTGGAGTTGGGGATATGGGGACTACAGTTGCACTGCGTGTGACCCAATGGGGGGTCCCCATTGGAACGGTGTGACAGGACCCTCTTGTCCCACAGACCGGCTGGTGCTGCAGGTGCCGGCACGGCCGCTGCTGGAGGGGGACACGGTGACACTGCGCTGCCGGTGCCGGCCGGACACGTCGGTCACCGAGGTGCGATTTTACCATGGGGACAAGGAGGTGAGAATGCCCCTCTGTCGGACTGAGCTGTCCCTGTCCCCTCTGCAGCAGAACCACAGCGGTGACTACTGGTGCAAGGGCCAGGTGGAAACTGGCCAGTTGACCTCAGCGCGGGTGACAGTGACAGTGCACGGTGAGCACCCCAGAGCCACCACTCTGACACCCCCACAGCCCCTCTCCAAAGACTCAGTGTCAAAAATCCCCCTCCCCTCTCCTTCCCTGAGCTCTTCACGGTGCCAGTGCTGGAGGATCCCCCCGAGCTCACCAAGGCTCAATCTCAGCTGCCTCAGCACCCCCAATGCCCTATGGCCCCCAGCCCCCCTCCTGCACCTCTTCTACCAGGACGGGCATTTGGTGTGGGGCCTGCAGGGGTCCCCACAGCTCCTGGTGCCCGCCGTGGGGGTCTCCCACTCGGGGAATTACAGCTGCCAGGTGCACTCCCAGGGCGGGGCCGTGCAGAAGAGCCATGCCCGGGTCTGCATGGGGAGCCCCGACAGCATCCCTGGGTCCCTTGGCTGAGGACACTCAGCCTGGCCTGGGTAACCCCAGCCCCTCCTGACACCATTCCCGGGTCTCCCCATCATTGCCCAGGTCCCTCCCCAGATCCTTCCATCCTTTCCCGGCTCCCACATACGTGCCCCAAGTCCCTCCATTGCTTCTCGGATCCTTCCTTGACACCTTTTCCGAGTCCCCTCATCCCTTCCAGGATCCCACCCCCGGTCCCCCCATCCTTGTCCCATGTGCCTCCCCGGGTCCCTCTGTCCTTTCCCACGTTCCATCTCAGGTCCCCCATCCCTGCCTTGCATCCCCTCATCTCTTCCATGTCCCCCCAATCCTTCCCCAGTCCCACGCTGGGTCCCTCCATCCCTTTCCAGGTTCCCTCCACCCGTCCCCACAACCAGCCATCCCCTCCCTGTGTCCCCAGATGCTCCCTGGTGTCCCCCCCCATCCCTTTCCAGGTGTCCCTTCCCTGAATCCCCCATCGTTCCTTCAGGGTTCCTTTCCGGCCCATCCCCCACCAGCTCTGTGCCGCCTCTTCCTCACTGGGGTCCCCCTGCCACTCTCTTCCCACCACCCATTTCTCTCACTGTCCCCTGGTGTCCCCCCTTCACCCACAGGGCTCCCCCTCTCAGGGGTGTCCCTGTGGGTGCAGCCCCCTGAGGGACAGGTGGCACTGGGGCATCTCCTGGTGCTGAGCTGTGCGGTGGCCTCAGAGGACAGGTCCCCTTTCCTTCATCTGGCACCGGGGGGGATCAGGGGCACAGCTGGGCACAGGTCCCCCCCTGGAGTTGCGCCGCGCTGGGGACAGTGACAGTGGCGACTATCCCTGCTGAGTCAGCAATGGGAACAGCATGGCCGAGAGTGTCCCCCTGAATGTCACCATCCTTGGTGAGGGGGACTCTTGGGCTGGGGGTGACCACGGCACCCTCATTCCTCCTCGCCTGGTACCAGCCCTGTCTCTGTCCCCACAGTGCCTGTGGCCAATGCCACCATCACCCCAAGTCCCCCGGCACACCAGGTGCATGCAGGTGACCCCGTGACCCTGCGCTGCTCGGTGCAGGTGGGCTCAGCCCCTGTCACCTTCACCTGGCTGCACAATGGGCAGGAGGTGGCCCGGGGTCCTATCCTGGATTTTGGGAATGTCAGCATGGGACATGCGGGCACCTACCAGTGCATGGCCAGCAACCAGCTGGGACAGGATGGGCACCGCATGTTCCGGGCATGAGCCCTGAGCTGGCCCTGGAGGTGACATCGCAGGGAAACTGGAACAGAGGTGGGTCACACAGGGTCATTGGGATGGCAGGACCCCCTAGAGTGACAGCTGACCCTGACGTGTCCCTTCTGTCCCCAGCAGTGGTCACAGGGGTTGGCGTGTCCCTCTTGTTCCTGGTCCTGCTCGTGGGTGTAGCTGTGGGCTGGCACTGGTGGAGCAACATGGGTGGGTGACAATGGGGGCAACGGGGCCCTGGGGAGGTGGGAGGCCACCTGGAATTTGAGTGTGATGGGCAGCACCCACAGCCCCTGACTTGGGCAGTGCTGAGCACTCAGGACCTTTGCTCAGGGTCCTCAAAGATTTGGGGTGGTCCTGGAGGGTCTTGCAGGGATTTTGGGGCTTCTATTGGAGGTTTTTGGGGAGTTCAGAGGCTCCCACTCTTTGCCAGGCTTTGGGTTCTTGGGGTTTAGGGTGGTAGGGGATGTGGGGTAGTTCACTGGTTCTGGAGGGTATCAGGGAAACTGGGGTCACCTGGGAGGAATTCAGGGTCTGGTGGTGATTCAGGACCTCCCATGGGTGGATGGGGGCCCCTGGGACTCCAAAGTCACCCCTCCAGTTTTCCTTTGCAGCTGCCAGGAAGCACCAGGAAAGGTGAGGGCAGCCTCCAGCCATCATACACCTTTCACCCAAACCCCCAGGACCTCCCATCCCCTTCCACTCACCCCCTTATTCCCACAGGGCCCCCCCAGAGCCCCTGGCACCCCCCGGGGAGGATCCTCAGGCGACCTACATGGAGCTGCGGGGGCCACACGAGCAACCGTGGGAACCCAGTGACATCTATGAGGATCTCCAACAGAAGCTGTGACACTCTGGGAAGCGGGAGGCACTGGGTGACACTGGGGGTGCTCCCTCCATGGCTCCTGTGCTTGCCCATCCTTCCAAGGGAGGTGGTGATGAGTTGGGGGAGGCTACACAGGGCACCCTGTGCTCCCCATTTCCTCTCCCAGTCCCCCCAGGGGCTCCCCCATCCCCTTCCCTGTACCTGCAGGGGCTCCCCAACCCCCAACCAAGTGCTCCAGGTACCCTCAGTGACTTCCCCATTCTCTCCCCACAGTGCTCCCAGCGCACCCAGGGGTTCCCCATTCCCCCTCCCACTCCCCCTGTCTGATCCCACTGTCAAAGAGGCAGTTGGGGACGATTCTGGTCGATTCCTTGGATGAAAATGAAGCACAAATGTGGCAATATTATATCTGAGAAGTCAGTATTGATAAAAGAGGGCAAGTGTTCTTATCGAAGGGGGATTAGAAGAGAGAGCAGAAAGGGGAGAAGACGGAAAGAGAGAGAAACAGAAGACAAGGACAGCATTATCACAAGAACCCTGGGCGCTCTTTCAGCATCAGCTCGGCAGATGGAGTGTACATGTGGCGAGCCCTTGTGGCTTTTGTGAGTGGCTGAGTGTGATTTCCAAGCAGCAGCACCTGTGTGTCTCTGGCATTGGTGAACACTGGCTGTAGGCTCGCTACAGGCTAGTGCTGCAGCACTGGTGGCTTTAGGCTGGCTGCCACGGACTGATACTGCTGTGGGCTGGTGCAGCAGGCTCATTGCTGCAGGCAATACGGGAAACACACCAGAGGTGATGGGTGCGTGCAGGCAGCATCTGCTCTGCTGGGAAAGGTGGAAGAGCACTAGGTTGGGGCTGGTGTGGCAGGCAATGGGGGAAACCCTGGTGGCAGCAGCCGTGACTGCGTGCGGGCAGCATCTGCTCTGTTGGGGAAGGTGGAGCCCCAGGCTGGGGAAGCAGCGGAGCATCAGGTCATCGCAGGAACGAGCTGCCTCGTGGAAGCAACAAAGCAGGGAAGAATGGGTGCGGACAGAGATGAAGGATCACAGGGAGGAAAAGGCAAGGGGAGAGGGAGGAGGGCAGAGTTGACCATCTAAGTGAGCCCCTGATCCCTCCAAGAAACCCAAAGCAAAATGGCTCCTGTTGTGTCACAGTTAACTGCTTTTCTTTGGTAAGCTTCCTCCTACAGCCCGATTTCTTGGGCATTTTTTCCCGGGCATTTTTCCCCGACATTTTTCCCAGGCATCCAGGCATCTGTCCCACCAGGCAATGAGGGGTAACTCACAGCCCACTCATGGAAGATTTCTCTCCCCTGATTGGCTGTTATATGAAGCCTCCCAAGGACAAACCTGGGACAGGTTCCCCAGTACATGTAAGCCTGTGGAATTATTTTTCACCTCATGTATAGTGTATGTTGAGACATAAATGAAAATCAGATTGGTTCCTCTCAACCCCCATGCTCCCAGTGGCTCTGCAATCCCCCTCCCAGTGCTCCTAGTACACCAGGAGGCTTGCGGCTTCCCATCCCAGTTCCAAGGGAGCACAGGACCTGGTTCCCATCACCTGGGACAAAAATGCAGCTTTTTAGTTAAACTGGCAGAAATGGTGTTTCTTTGTTCAGCTCTGTCAGGCTTTAGGAACTGGATTCCCCAACTTTGGGCTGCCAATACGTCTTGGTTTGAAAGACGGGTGTCTTCCAAGAAAGGTGAGAACCTCCCTTGGAATAGAAAATATAACCACTTTCCCTCCAAATTACTATAACTTTGAAATTAAGGAGCTTTTGAGCGAAGATATGGGAACAGGAATAACAGTTCTTTACCAGTATATACTGTAAGAAACAAGTTTGTGGAAGTTGACTTTTGTGGGTGTTATATGAATTGAAATTACATTATTGATCATATTGTTGAATAAATATTGTGATGTTGTTAGTGTTGGGATAGTGCTTTGTGTTGTGGAGTGGTGGATGTTCTTACGGTGGCCCGGTCAGAAGTTTGGTTTTCGAGGGAATGGGTTTGTGTTACAAGGTAGGTTTTGTGGGTTTACATTGGATGGACTGTTGTTGGCCAAGCCTTTGGGACATGACCTTAAAAGGAGCAGAACTTCATGCAGTCGTGGCCCTGAAGACCACAGTGACAAAACTGAGTTGGCACTGAAATGAGTGACAGGGGTTGAGACTGTGTAGGATCAAAATGAATATGCATCAAACTGATGGAGCACCAGGGGTATAAAATGTGAAGCCAACATTTTCAAGCCTTTTCATTTTTGATTTTTCTTTATTGTTCTCAAAAAAACCTTTTATAACTCATTCCAATTTCGGGTCTGAGTCCTTAGAAACATATAGAGAGATATATATGGATAACAAGGCAAACAAAGAACAGCAATGGCTGCGACAAACAGAATCATAAACTCAATAACAGCTGCAGGCATCTTCCCCTCCGGTGCATTTCCGGGCACAGCTGGCAGGGGCGCTGGTGGCTACCGGCCGAGACGGGCACGTGCAATGATTCCCCCACAGCTGCAGGGGGCGATGTGGCACCAGCTCAGCTGTCTGTCTGTCTGTCTGTCTGTCTCTGTCTCTGTCTCTCTCTCTCTCTCCATGGTAATGGCAGGCACAGCCGACACAAGGGGTGGAAAAGAAGCTTCCTTTACAAACTCACAGCGGGGAATTTGTCCAGGTTGCCCTCCAGATAGTGAAATGTGCTGTAGCAGGATCCTCGGAAGCAGCAAGCTGGAATGGCAGAGGTGAGCAGACCCCAGAGTGGCAAAACAAAAAGGAACAGAAACTCTGCAGCTGTAGCAAGAGCCGCGGGCTGTCCCAGCAGGCACGCGGTGTTGGATTCCAGTGTAGCAAAAAAACCCAGAGCAAAGGCAGAAAAACAGCGGGGCTGGGCAGCAGCAGCCTGGCTCCCAAACACAGCCAGGAGAGGCCCCCTCAGAGCAGGAGGAGCTCAGGATCCTGGGTTATCCCTGAGGTGCCTGAGGAGTTGGTGAGGGTTCTTTCCAGTCAAAGTGGACATTAATAAGGTCGCAGTTTGATGGCTGCTCTTCTGAGCAAAGGCTCACCCACAGTAAGGAAAAAGCAGAACAGGGCAGTGAATTCTCCCTGCTGTAAGCAGTTTGACTGTTCCTTCTGATCCCACATGGAGAGAGATCTGGGAGCTGATCCCAGCCCCCACACCCAAGCCAAAATCTTGCTTTATCTCTGCTCTTCCCAAGAGAAAAACCCCACGGGCTGAGAGGCTCCAGCCAGCTGCACCCCTTCCTCCACTTTGGCCACTTCTTTAGTGTCTCCTAGGGATGGTAATTATTCTCTCTTAGCAATAAATGGGGGAAAATTCCTGGAGAGAAAGAAAACAAGAGGAAAAATCCTGACCTCCAAAACACCAAAAACCAGAGGCTGCTGCCTCTCCCACTCTCAGTGGAGACACAGAAGGCAAAGATCCTGAATGGCCAAAACAAGAACCATTTCCTGAAACAGCAACAAGAGAACAAAACCAACAGCAACACCAACAAGATCCAGTATCCAAGAGGCCACCAAAGGAACAATTTCCAGGGAAATCTCCCAACAGGGAAGAAATCCCAGATTCTTGCCCCCAGCATCTGCAAGAAATGGGAACGCTTCTGGCCCTTCCCCCACAGCACTGGAAAAACTGCAGATTTTGCAAGAGAAATGGAAGATTTGTCCCCAGATTCATGCCACAGGGCTAACATCATGTGAATCGGGGTTGGCTGAAGCTCTTGGAGGCTGCCCCCACTCACTCCTGATCCCCACTACATCCGGCATGGAGTTTTTGTCCTGAGGGCTTGGGACACTTTGGATTTCTTGGGGTTTGAAAGAAAAATTGTCCCGGACATTTGTTCCATTCCATTCTTGCTGGTCCCCTGCAGGATCTGAGCCGGCAAGAGCAGCTTGGGAATGGAGCCCCAGGCAGGCAGGAAGGAGCTCCCCAAGTGCTCCTCCTTGAAGCCAGTGGCCATGCAAGTGTGGGGCCCAGCCATGGCCCAGCCCCAGGCCACAGGGATGGGCATTGGCCAGCCCTGCTCTGGCCAGCCCCAGCTGGCAGCCAGCACCTCAGCCAGGTCCCCCTTCCCCGCCCACCCCCTGGGCTTTGATTCTGGCAGCTTTGGAGCTGCTGCAAAGGTGAGAATTGTGTGGGGGAAGAAGGCATGCCTGTGGTTTGCTCAGCCCTGCAAGAAGCACAGAAGGCAATGGGAGCCCAAGCAGTGGCTCTGTGGGGGCCTTGGATGGTTTTCAGAGCAGGGCTGGCTGGAAACCCCCCCTGCAGGGGCAGCTGTGAGGGAAGCAGTGCGGAAATGCAGCAATTGATCATTTGGTCCCTGTCTGCCCCAGGGGCTGAGAGAGCCCCACAAGTGCTGCAAAGTCAACAACAACGTGCAAAACAACCTGTCCAGGACCCTTCTACTTCCTGAGATGAACAGACAGAGCTGAACAAAAAGAAACTCAAAAAATTTTCCCAGTTGAATCAAAAAGCTGTATTTTGGGTTCAATAACAGGGAAAATGTTTGTGTGCCCCATTGGCACTTAGAGGGTAAATGAGGAGGCCTGTGGGGTGCTGTGAAGAGGAAAAAGTGACACCTGAGGGGAATTGATGCCCCCCAGTGCTGCCAGGGTCTCCAAGTGTCAAAGCACACTCTTAAAGGTGTCACTGGGGCCCTGATGTCTCTTGTAGGGTCCTGGAAGCTCCGCATTGGTCAATTCTGTACCCTGATGTGGGGCAGGGCCAGAGGACACCAGGGGGGGCCTTCAGAGTGACACTGGTTGTGGGGACCTGGGTGGGGTGGTGACACCCGTGGGTGATGTGTCCCTGTCCGCCCCCTGTACTTGTCCCATGCCCGCTCATTGTCCATGACATGGGGGTCCAGCACCGCCCCCTCCTCCGTGGGGGTCTTATGGGGGGGTCTGAGGGGTGTCTTGGGAGGGGGAAATGGGAGTCCTGGTCAGAGCTCCCCACTCACTTGTCCTGGGGCTTCCTGGCAGCTGCAAGGAAAAGGGGAAGGGGTGATCTCAGGGACCCCAGGACCCCTGAACCTTCATGGGACTTCAGCAGCTCCAACCACCCATGGGACCCCCAAATATCCACTGTAGCCCTGATTCCCTCTGGACCCCTGATTCCCTCCTGGACACTCCAAGGCTCCCTGACTCCCCCAGAACTTCTGAACCACTCCAGTGTCCCCAACCCCCATGGTGTCCCTTACCCTCTGAGCCCCAGAACCCCAAGCTCAGAATGATGGGGAAACACCCAAACTTCCCCAGGACCCCAGAGAGATCCCCCAACATCCCTGCACCTCCCTCCAAGAGCTCCCCAAACTCTTCAGGAGCTCCCAGTACCACCCCAATGTTCCTTAAAGCCCGCCCAGGGATGGCCCTGGAACCCAGCCAAGACCCTCCAAATTACCCCCAAATCCCTCAGGACCCCCAGACAAGGTCACTGTGGGCTCAGTTTCCCCCAGCTCAGGGTCCCTGGGTGCTGCTCCATCTTTGTCCCCACTCTGGGAGCTTCCCCTCACTCCAGGACCCCCATCCCTCCCCCATTGTCACCCACCCCGGCGGTGCCAGCAGTGACAGCCTCCGATGACAGCCAGGAGCAGGAACAGGAACAGGAGGGTCCTGCCGACACTCACAGCCACTGCTGGGGACAGAGGGAGACACATCGGGGTCACCCTGAACCCCAGAGGGTCCTGGACACCCCAGGGACCCCGTGTAACCTCACCTGTGACCCAGGGTGAGCCAAGGGTCACCTCCAGGGCCAGCTCAGGGCTGAGTGCCCGGAACACGCTGTGCCCATCCTGTCCCAGCTGGTTGGTGGCCACGCACTGGGAGGTGCCCGAATGTCCCACATCGACGTACTCAAGCTCCAGCATGTGACCCCGGGCTCGTGACTCCAGTCCTCTTGATCATGAGGCAAACAGCTGGTTTTATTGTTTGGAACATTTTTATATAGGGAGCTCAAAACTCCTGGATCTAGGCACTGATTGGTCTGAGCCTTTACATGGCCCAGCTTCCTGGCCAATGATACATCTGCGTTTAGGGTTGGGAGGGATTGGCTGAGGTCTCTGTTAGAGTTGAAATCTGCCCCATGATTGTTCACTTAGGGACTTGTTTATCGAACTAGGAGAGCCTTACTGGTTTTCTTATTAGAGCCAGATTTATCTGTCCAGCTCCAGACTGTACTGTGACAGACTAGAGAGGCTTCTCTTCCACCCTCTGGTGACACGGCACTCCGCCATCTTGAGCAGGCACCTCCTGCGCCATGTGGCAAGCACCATCTTGGTGAGTGACTCTCCCTACATGTGCTCTCCGCCATCTTGGGGTTTTTCGGCGGGCTGTGTCTGTGGCACATGATGGGGTGTGGAGCCCAAAGATGGTCTCTGTAGCTGGGGTGTGGGGGGCCCCGGGCATTCCGAGGATGCACTTGTTGCCAGTTTCTGTGTGGGACCTCTGGCAAATAACAGCCGCTCCCCCCTTGGTTTTTCACCTGCCGCTCTGCCCCACTCCGTGTCCTTGGTGGGTGTTTCAGCAGGGGGTGTCCACAGCACCTTTACTGCCATCTCTGCATCCCCCTGAGCTTCCAACTACCCCAGCAAGTCCGAAACAGTTTTCCAGGGTTTTATAGCATTCAGTCTGTGGTTCCCAGAGCACACCAGCAAGGCTAGCAATGCCTGCTGTGTATACTTTACTCCCCATTTAGGTAAAAGGAGAATCAATACCTTGACCATGGGGTTTTCTTCCAGTGAAAACCATCCTCCCATGTCTTCAGCACCATTTTCTATTTACAATGTTTAAATACCATTATGGGGTATTTACAAAGGGGAATCCAGATTTTTGTCAGCTCTTCACACCATTTTGGTCGGTTCTTCTTGCTGTTTTGGCAGCTCTCCTTACTCATCATATTTTTATACAGCCTCATGGGCTGTTCTCTATCCTTCTGCCCTGCTCATGGGATGGCTGTCGTTCTCAAATGGAAGCATCACGTTTTACGTGTGGTTGTAGGTTGGAGACAGAAATCATGACTCCAGTCCTCTTGATCATGAGGCAAACAGCCAGTTTTATTGTTTGGAGCCTTCCTATATAGGGAGTTCAAAACTCCTGGATCTAGGAACTGATTGGTCTGGGCCTTAACACCACCCAGTTCCCTGGCCAATGATACATCTGCATTGAGGGTTGGAAGGGATTGGTTGAGGCCTCTGAGTTTAAATCTTTCATATGGTTTTTCACCTAGGGACTTGTTTTCTGAACTAGGAGAGCCTAATTGGGTTTCTTATTATAGCCAGATTTTTCTGTCCAGCTTCAGACTATCTGTACTGTGACAGATTACCAAGGCCATCCCCTGACAACAATACAAGGGGCAGGGGAAAGAGGACTATGGGAGGTTTTACCACAATAACACAATTATAGAGCAATAAAACTTCTCTTAACACACACATAATATTCATCCCTTAATTGTGACAGCCAACCACTGCATTGCTCATCTATAACAACCCCCCCCTTTTCTTTTTCTAGAAGTCATTTGGCTCGAACAATAATTTTCATTTTCAATTTCAGTGATTTACTTTTACTTCTCTTGAGTCAAAGTTTGATTTTGGATGGGTCATACTAGCATCTGTTGATGTTGGTGAAGACAGTGAGAACAGAGAAAAAAAACTCAGGGTTTTTTTTAAGCACAATGATTGGTGGAATTGGTGACATGAACTGGTTGGAGCAGATAAAAGGGAATCACAGAGGTCTGGTATGGCTTTTACTCTCATTTACCATGCCTGTGGGGTTGCTATCCATACTAGGTGTATCTTGGTGGCGATTACAGAGGCCAACTCGGTCTGCCCTCTAGTCTCTATTGTATTTTATTTGTCAATTGTACCCATAGTGGATTCTGGAGGGAAAAGACAATTGAGGAATGACAGAGGTCCAGTATGGCTCTTTGCCCCCACCTTAACATGCCTGTGGGGTTGCTGCCCACAGCACGGCTATAGAATCTTCTCTGTGGTGAACAGAGGGGCCAACCCAGTCTTGCCGTCTGGTTTCTGTCCTCCTCTACTTGCCGATTCCTCAGCCAACTACCCCAGCATCTCTCATTGTTCCCTTCAACAGACGCTTGCAATCCCCATCCATTAAAATACGACAATTACATCAACAACCAATATGGTTCAAATTTCCCACCCAAAGTGTTACTTAAAACAGTCCCCAAGCTGGCTGGTGGAAGCTTGACCTGACTTTTCAGACTTTGCAATGGTTTAGTTTGCAACTGGGCAGAAACACCAAATCATTTGCCAATTTCTTCTGGAAAAGAGAATAGTTGGACATTTACTGCTTGCTACCTGTAGGCATTATTCCACCCTCTGTGCTTTTGGGGTGGGAACACACAGTGCACATTAGGAGAGGAAGGGAAAGGGAAGTGTACATAAAATGTTGTGTTTTGTCAAGGGGCACCTCTTGCCCCTTACCTGAGGGGGGTGTGGGTATGTGTGGTTCCTATTTTGATGGAGGGTAGCTCACAGTTTCTTGGGGATCAGGTACACATGGTAAGGAAAGCTCTAGGCCTCACTGTAGGGGTCAGGACGGAGAGGGTAGACTGAAAAGGGTTGTTCAGAAAGAAGTCCCTTCTCTCTGATCTGTACTGGGGTTGCATACAGATGTTTAAAACTTGATAGATCCATTCTTCCTCTGACTCACGTCACGGCCACTACACTTGCTTGGACTCAATCTTTCTTTCAGTCCACGTTATTACACAATACTGCATAACCCTATGTCTTAGTTTGGAAGACAGGTGTCGGCTACGGAGGGCAGGGCCTCCCTTGGAATGGAGAATACAAATCCTCTCCCTCCGATTTATTTTAATTTTCAAAATTATATGGGGATAGGAACAACAGTTCTTTACTAGTATGTATAACAAGGCAAAGAAGCAAACAAACCCCACAGCCTTAATAATAAACAGAACCAGGAACCCAGGAGCAGCTTCCCTGACCACAGGCATTTTCCCCTTTGGTGCAGTTCCAGTCACAGCTGGCAGGGGTGCTGGCGGCTCCCGGTGGGCAGGGCAGGTGCAATGATCCTCCCATGGCTGCAGGGGGCGCTGTGGGGTGGGCTGGGGGAGCACTTGGTAATGGCATCTTTGTCTGAGACAGGAAGGGATGGAAGAGATGGATCAGAAATTCCAGAGCTGTGGCTGAAGATAAGGGAGGTCTCAGCAGGCAGGGGGTGCAGGCTACAGAGTAGTGAAGACTCAGAGCAGCGCCCAAGAAGCAGCAGGAGTGGGACAACAGTTGGACACTGCTCCCAGCACAGCAATAGGCCCCTCTTTTAGTGAGGCTGGAAATAACAAGATCCCAGTTCAGGACCTTGCTCCCAGGAGCAGAGGCTCACCCCACACCAGAAGAAACAGGACCGAGCGGGACTTCTGCAGCAGCAGTGAGTTCCTTTCCCAAAGCAGCCGCTCCTCCATCACCATCCAAAGGTTCAGATTGAGTGAGCGAGAGTTTCCCCTCACCGCTGAGAGTTTCCCCCACCACCTACTGTCTCAAGCACCCAGCCATCAGTGCTTCTTAGCAATTCAATGGGAAAAAAAATCCAACAGTTAACAAAGAAACAAAACGAAAGAAAAAAAACCAACACCTGACACCTTATTTTCACTCTGGGTGTTCAGGTTACATCTCCATGGTTTTTGTCTACTGCCCAGGGGGCTGTTTGGGGGTATACTTATTGATATCTCATCACTTCTTTCTTTTCTACTTGGGGATTCTCTACTTGCTCCCAGTCCTATCCTGACAACCAATCACAGCTCTCCTGACAAGGCCCGCCTTCCCAACCAGCCAATCACAGGCCTTCCAAACAAAACCCGCCTTCCCAACTAGCCAACCACTGGCCTGCCCAACAAAACCTGCCTGCCCAACCAGCCAATCACAGGCCCACTCGACATCTCCTAAGTCTTTCCAATTAGCCAATCACAGACCTTCTTCACAAGGCCTGCCTTCCCAAGCAGCCAACTACAGGCCCACCTGACAAGGCCCACATTTCCCGTCAGCTAGAAGGAAAAGAAAAGGAAAAAAAGGAGAGGAGAGAAAAAAAAAAAGAAAAACAAACCTTACCTTCTCCCTGGAAAACAAAAGCAAATAAACAACTCACCTGTAATCAAGGGACTCCCGTACCACTGGGTCAGTTCCGCTGGGTCAGCGAGTACTGGGACTTACTGTGCTGGGTCCCTGCTCACTGCATCCCACATGGGCCCCCACGGCTCCTCTGCACTGCCTAGCTGCCCCTGCTGCAGAGTCCCCTTGCCCTGGACAACCGCAGTCTGCTCAGAGCCTCCCAATGCAAGGGCGGCCACCACCAATCTTACACCCCCTAAATCCTGTAACTCTCAACCTGACATCCTCAGGAGCTCTGGAGTCCCATAAAACCCTCAGCCTGGTGTCCCCAGGTGCTTCTAAGTCTTCTCTTAATCCGGCAAAATTTTCAAGTGTCACAAACACTCTAAGTACTCTCCCAGATTCTCACACACACATGCAAATACTCACAGTCTTCCAGATCATCTGCAGTTTTTTTGTGGAGAGGGCTTTTTCTCTCCTCCCTTAATTTTTTGTTCTTCAGTCTTCCACTGTCCCTGGGGTTTCGACCTGTTATCACCAATGGTCCCAGGAGGAATTGACTGAGTCACTGAACTCACGGCAGGGTGCACTTCTCCTTTGAAAACTCCTAGGGCCACGGAGACGAGGCAAATATTCCACACCAAGTCCCCATTTGTGAGAAACAATGCTCACTTTTCCAATTTCAAAGGTATATTAAACCTTAATAAAATACAGCAACAGACTGAATAGGAAGAAAGAGCAGCACTGGGAACATGGAACTAAACCACCATGTCCTCATCTACAAAATGGCTGCAGTGCCTTTTATACTCCTGGTGTTACATCAGTCAACTTTGGCCCCTCCCAAAGCATGTCAGTCAACCTCTCTTCTCCATCCATTGGTGGACACTGCTTTCTTGCAATTTGATTGGAGGTCAGGTGTTGTCATGCCACGCCTCCTAGGAATGAGCCAGCCCTCCCTCAATGCCCCGCCTACCAAGGCCATCCCCTGACAACAATACAAGGGGGAGGGGAAAGAGGACTATGGGAGGACTTACCACAATAACACAACCATACATCAATAAAAGTTCTCTTAACATGCACAAAATATTCATCCCTTAATTGTGAGAGCCAACCATTGCATTGCTCATCTATAACATGCAGGCTGTGCTTGGCCCTGGGTCACCCCAAAATCTGGGGCACCCAGGGAAGGAGCTGTGACCCACAGGCCCACCCAGCCGCTGCCCATCCCTGGGACACCCATTCCTTATGTCCTCATCTCCCTTGGACTCTCATCCTGGCACTGTCATTCCCCAGGATCTCCGTATCTCAAGGAACCCATTCATTCCATCCCCTACAATCCGCCTTCCCTCAGGACTTTCATTCTCCCAGGACCCTCCATTCCCCTCACACCCCATCCCATGATCCCAATTCCCTGGAGCCCACGTTCCCCTGGGACTCCCATCACTCCCATCTGGTAAAGGTGGGCCATTACCAGACACCCCAACCCCAGTGACTCCCCCTCCTAGGGACCCCAATTCCCTTGGACATCCATCTCTGGGACGCCCAAACCCCTGTGCCCCACACTCCTGATAACCCCATGTATCACAGTGTGCCACCCAGCCTTGTCCCCAGCTTGTCCCCACCCTGCCCCAGCTCGTGGCCACCCTGCCCCCAACAAAAACACCCACTACGTGGGGACGAGGCCTGACCTCACTTCCTTCCCCTTTGGCCGAAGAACTGCCACCAAGGGGACCGGTGGCCACAGCAGCGAGTGACAGCCAGCCTGGATGGCCGGGGAAACAGGGATGGCCGGGAAGGTGGCGCTGCTGCTGTGGGGTGAGTGCCCCGGGCACGGGCCTGACACCCCGGGTATGGGCTCTGGTGAGGCAGAGACCGGTGGGGAGGGGGCACAGTGGGGCTGTGGGGTCCCCTGAGATCCCCAATGCCAGCAGAGTCAGTGAATGAGATGACCGGGGTCATGGGGTGGCTGTGGGGAAAGAGACAACGTGACAGGGATGCAGGGACAGGGACAAGGGAATGAGCACCATACAGATGAGCCATGGGGACAGAGGCCATGGGGCTGATGAGGGTGACCTGTGCAAGCACAGGATCCCCATGCCTTGGGTGTCCACAAGTCGCCATGTCCTGCCTGAGCAAAGGGTGGCCAAGACATCTGTGCCACATCAGTGCCCCCACAGGGACAGTTCAAGGACAGACCCCACACCCCGTGCCCTGAGTGCTGCTGTCCCTGCAGGGCCACCCCCACCCAGCCCTGTCCATTCTCCCTTCCAGCCCAGACCCTCGGCCTCGCTGGTGAGTCCGCAGGGGATGCCATGTCCTTGCCCCGATTTCCCCAGCCCCGTGGTGGCTCTGGCAGGCTGGTGTCCTCTGTCACCCACAGGTGCCCAGACCAGCCAGCTCCTGGTGGAGCCCCCCTGGAGGCCGGTGGCACTGACCTGCCAGGGCTCGGGGACCTCCGGTGCCACCACGTGGTACAAGGATGGGCAGCGATGGGAGCAGAAGGGATCCAACTTCACTGTCACCGAGAATGGCACCTGCACGTGTTACAGACCTGGCACCGGGAACAGCACCCACATGAGAGTCCTAAATGGTGAGGGGGGTTTGGGTGTCCCCACCCTGGCACCTCCAGGGACCCCAAGGGCTCTGGGCTGGCTCCGCTCCATGGGTCACCCCCTGGTGTGACCAGAGCCCATCCACTGCACACGGGGACATCCCAGAGCATCCCAGTGTGGAGTTAAGGAATTGAGGACCCCTGGTGCCCTGGATGTGACCCAATGGGGGGTCCCCGTTAGAACGCTGTGATAGGACGCTCTTGTCCCCCAGACCGGCTGGTGCTGCAGGTGCCAGCATCGCCGATGCTGGAGGAGGACACGGTGACACTGCGCTGCCGGGCCATGCAGGACATGTCGGTCACCGAGGTGCGATTCTACCATGGGGACAAGGAAGTGAGGATGTCCCTCCGTGGGACCGAGCTGTCCGTGTCCCCTCTGCAGCGGCACTACAGCGGCCGCTACTGGTGCAGGGTCTGGGTGAACTCTGAGCAATCACCGTGGGCCAGCTCAGCGCGGACAACACTGACAGTGCACGGTGAGCACCCCAGAACCACCACCCCGACACTCCCACAGCCCCTCCCCAGGGACTTGGGGTCACAAATCCCCCTCCCCTCTCCTTCCCAGAGCTCTTCTCAGTGCCGGTGCTGGAGGGTCCCCCTCAGCCCAACCAGGGTTGCCCCCTCAATCTCAGCTGCCTCAGCACCCCCAGCCCCCTGTCCTCCTCCTGCACCTTTTCTACTGGGACGGGCACTTGGTGGGGGGCCCACAGGGGTCCCCGCAGCTCCTGGTGCCCGCCGTGGGGGTCTCCCACTCGGGGAATTACAGCTGCCAGGTGCGCTCCCAGGGCGGGGCCGTGCGGAAGAGCAGCGCCTGACTCTGCGTCACGGTGTGCAGTGAGTGCGGGGATGGGCACGGGGAGCCCCCACAGCCTCCACGGGTCCCACAGCCCTGCCTGGGGACCCCCATTACTGCCTGGATCCCCCATCCCTTTGCTGGTCCCACATCCTTCCCTGGGTCCCTTACCCCAGCCCTTCGTGGGTACCCCCATCTTACTTGTAATTTTTTACCACTTCCTCCCCCATCACTGCTCCCATCCTGCTCCATGTCCCCCTACCCCTCACTGGGTCTCATCCCCATCCCTGGCTCCACCCCACCTCTTCCTGGGTCCCCCCAAAGTCCGCAGGTCCCACCATCCCCTCCCTGCATCCCCACACTTTCCCTGGGGCCCCCTCCATCCCTCTCCCAGTGTCCCCTCCCTGAACCTCCCATCTTTCTTTGGGGTTCCTTTTCAGGCCTCTCCCCAGCTCTGCGCCCCCTGTGCCTCACTGGGGTCCCCCTGCACCCCACTGACTCCCCCCATGTCCCTCACTGTCCCCTGGTGTTTGTCCCTCCTGCAGGGGTCCCGCTCTCAGGGGTGTCCGTGTGGGCACAGCCCCCTTGGGGACGCGTGGCACTGGGGGACCGCCTGGTGCTGAGCTGTGCGGTGGCCGCAGGGACAGGTCCCCTGTCCTTCACCTGGCACCGGGGGGGCTCAGGAACACCTCTGGGCACCAGCCCCGGCCTGGAGCTGCAGAAAGTTGGGGACAATGAGAGCGGCCACTATCACTGCCGGGTCAGAGACGTGGACAGTGTGGCCGAGAGTGTCCCCTTGAACGTCACCGTTCTGGGGAAGCGGGACCCACGGGCGGGGGTGACCCCCCTCACGGCACCCCCATCCCACCTGTCCCGGTGCCAGCCCTGTCTGTGTCCCCACAGTGCCCGTGGCCAATGCCACCATCACCCCGGTCCCCTGTCACACGAGGTGCACACAGGTGACCCCGTGACCCTGCGCTGCTCGGTGCAGGTGGGCTCAGCCCCTGTCACCTTCACCTGGCTGCACAATGGGCAGCACGTGGCCCGGGGTCCTGTCCTGGAGCTTGGGGACGTCGGTGTGGGACATTCGGGCACCTACCAGTGCATGGCCACCAATCAGCTGGGACAGGACGGGCACCACGTCTTCCGGGCACTCAGCCCTGAGCTGGCCCTGGAGGTGACCCCTGGCTCACCCTGGGTCACAGGTGAGGTCACATGGATTCACTGGGTTTTTCAGGACCCCCAGGGTTAAGGGTGACCCCGATGTGTTCCTCTCTGTCCCCAGCAGTGGCTGTGAATTTCGGCAGGACCCTCCTGTTCCTGCTCCTGCTCCTGGCTGTCACTGCTGGCACCGCCGGGGTGGGTGTCAATGGGGGGGATTGGGGTCCTGGAGTGATGGGGAAGCCCCCAGAGTGGGGACAGAGATGGGGCAGCACCCAGGACCCCGGAGCTGGGGGAAACTGAGCCCAGAGTGACCTGGTCTGGAGGTCCTGGGGGATTTGAGGACAATTTGGAGAGTCTTGGTTGGGCTCCAGGGGCATCCCTGGGTGGGTTTTGAGTAAAACTGGAGAGGTTCTGGGTTCTCCTAGAGAGTTTGGGAAGCTCTTGGAGGGCAGTGCAGGGATTTTGGGGGATCTTTTTTGGGTCCTGGAGGAGTTTGGGGCGGTCCTTACCTTCTGAGCTAGAGATTCTGGGGCTCAGTAGTGCGAGGACACCAGGGGGGTTGGGGGCACTGCAGTTGTGCAGAAGTTCTGGGGGGTTCAGAGGGGCTTGGATTGTCTGGGGGGAATCAGGGCTCCAGTAGGCATTTGGGGGTCCTGTGGGTAGTTGGATCTGCTGAATTCCTAAAAAGTTTCAGGGGTCTTGGGGTCCCAACAGTCACCACCTCCCCTTGTCCTTGCAGTAACCAGGAAGCTCCGGAACAGGTGAGTTGGGGGACTCTGGTAATGACTCCCCATTCCCCCTCCTGAGACAACTCCCTGACCCCCCCTTGTCCCCACAGGACCACCCTGGAATAGGGGGCGGTGCTGGACCCCCACGTCGTGGGCACCGAGCGGGCAGGGGGTGAGTACGGGGGGGACAGGGAAACATCACCTATGGGTGTCACCCCCCACCCAGGTCCCCAAAACCAGTGTCACTCTCTGCGTGTCCCCAGCCCTGCCCCACCGTAGGATCCACAAGTGACCAACCTGGAGCTGCCGGAATTCCACGAGGGTCAGCAGGACCCCAGTGACATTTACAAGAATGTGCTGTGACAGTGGTGGACACTGATCAGTGGGAATCAGCAATATAAGCTTGAGACCCATTTTTCCTCTTCAAAGCACCCCATGGGGCTGCTCAATCCACCTCTCTATGCCAGGGGGTCAAATATACATGTTCCTGTTTATTGAACCCAAAATGCCACTTTTTGATTAAACTGGGGAAATTGTTTGGGTTTCTTTTTGCTCAGCTCTGTTTGTTCATCTCAGGAAGGAGAAGGGTCCCGGTCAGGTTGTTTTGTCATCTTTGCAGCACTTGTGGGGCTCTCTCAGCCCCTTGGGCAGACAGGGACCAAATGATCAATTGCTGCATTTCTGCACTGCTTCCCTCACAGCTGCCCCTGCAGGGGGGGTTTCCAGCCAGCCCTGCTCTCAAAACCATCCAAGGCCCCCACAGAGCCACTGCTTGGGCTCCCATTGGCTTCTGTGCTTCTTGCAGGGCTGAGCAAACCACAGGCATGCCTTCTTCCCCCACACAATTCTCACCTCTGCAGCAGCTCGAAAGCTGCCAGAATCAAAGCCCAGGGGGTGGGCGGGGAAGGGGGACCTGGCTGAGGTGCTGGCTGCCAGCTGGGGCTGGCCAGAGCAGGGCTGGCCAATGCCCATCCCTGTGCCCTGGGGCTGGGCCATGGCTGGGCCCCACACTTGCATGGCCACTGGCTTCAAGGAGGAGCACTTGGGGAGCTCCTTCCTGCCTGCCTGGGGCTCCATTCCCAAGCTGCTCTTGCCGGCTCAGATCCTGTAGGGGACCAGCAAGAATGGAGAAGTCTGGACCCCTCCCGGAGCTGCCATCCCCCAGGACAGGGCCCCCTTGGCCAGCATGTGTCCCCCTCCGGGACAGGATCCCCCCAGAACAGGACCCCCCTGGATGTGCCCCCCCAGGACAGAACCCGCCCCCCCGTGTGACACTCAGCACAAATGGCCTCTTCCTTCTGCTGCAGGAGAGAGAAAGTGAAAGTGTTGGGGGGGCACAGCCGGACACCCCCATCCCCCACAGCCTCCCACCCCTCCCTGCAGACCCCTCAGCCCTGCTTCCCCCACCCTGGGGTTCCCCCAACCCATTCCCTGCCCAGGTGCTCCCCTGGATCATCAAGGCACGAACTGGGAGGTTTTTAAATTGAGAGGAAAAAGGAAGGAAATGGAAATGAAGAGAGGTAAAAGCCCCAGGGCACTGGAAGACACGGAACCAGAGCTCCTTGTAATCTCCCTGGGGTGATCACTAGGCCAAGAGCACCTCAGGGGGCAGTCCTGGGCTCTTGGTCACCCCAAAATCTGAGGTACCCAGGGAAGGAGCTCTGACCCACGGGCCTACCCAGGCACTCACCATCCCTTGGACCCCAACCCTTGGGGCCTTATTCCTTTTATTTCTCCCTTCTCTGGGACCCCCATACCTGGACTGCCATTTCCCAAGATCTCCATTCCCAAGGACTCGCATTCCAGTAATTCTGTCACCTAGGGCCCCCTTGCCTTGGCGACCTTGTTTCCTTCAGGACCCCCATTATCTCAGGGCCCCCCTTTCTCCTGGCACCCCCATCCCTTGGCCCCCATCCTTTGATCACAAATCCATTGACGCCGAGTTGTTCTGGTTCCCTCATCGCCGACTCCTCGCACCCCTTCGGACCCACATTCCCATGGGACCCTGTCCAGGTTTGAAAGACAGGTGTCTGCTAGGGAGGGGCAGGGCCTCTCTCAGAATGGAGAATTCAAATCCCCTCCTACCAAATTATTATTTGGAAAATAAAGGGGCTTTCAGGCAGAGGTGTGGGGATAGGAATAACAGTTTTTTACTAGTATGTATGACAAGGCAAACAAACAACAACAACTACAGCATTAATAATAAACAGAACCAGGAACCTCAAGGGGCTTTTTATCACAAAGCCTGGGGCAGTCTGATCTTGGTGCTGCTGGCGTGACTCCGAGAGCACCAAGCTGGAATGGTGGAAAATCCTGGGCTGGTGGATGAGATCAGAAGCTTTGCGATGGTAACTGGAACGGCAGGGATGTTCTGGCAGAGCAGGGGGAGTGTGGGGCCACAGAGTAGCAAGAAGCCTCAAAGCAGCGCTGAAGAAGCGGTGGACAGGGCTGGCCCAGCAGGGCAGGAGAAGGTGAGCTCAGAGTTCGGGGGCACATGAGGAGATGATGGCAGATTTCTCGGGACCAGGCCCAGTGAGACAGTGCACTCCTCCCAATCAAGCAGCAGCGTGGCCATCCTCTCTCCAATGCTGAGAGCAAGAGAGCAAAGCTGCCCCCAGCCCTGTCCTTTGCCTGCCCTGAACCTCACGTTATCTTCCCCCTCTGAGAGAAACTCCCAGAGACAAAAGAAGTGTAGCCAGGTGCTACAATTCCTCTCCTTTGGCCCCTTTGTTCTGCTTGAGTATCTCTAAGGACCCAGTAGTTAGTTTCCTAGCAAGTTATGGGAAAAATTCTATAGGTAAAAAAAGAGAAACAAGTCTAACCCCCAACAGCTCAGAAGAGCAGCCATCCAGCTGTGACCTTATTAACATCCACTTTGACTGGAAAGAACTCTAACTCCTCAGGCACCACAGGGGAAAACCTGGGACCCCGAGCCGCTCCTTTTCTTAGGAAGCCTCTCCGGGCTGCATTTGGGAACCAGGCTGCCACTGCCCAGCCCCACCATTTTTCTGCCTTTGCGCTTTTTTTTTTTTTGCTACACTGGAAGCCAACACCGCGTGCCTGCTGGGACAGCCCATGGCTCTTGCTACAGCTGCAGAGTTTCTGTTTATTTTTGTTTTGCCACTATGGGGTCTGCTTACCTCTGCCATTCCAACTTGCTGCTTCCGAGGTTCCTGCTACAGCGCATTTCACTATCCATCGGGTCACCAGGACAAATTCCCCACCATGAGTTTGTAAAGGAAGCTGCCTCTGCACCCCTTGTGTCACCTGTGCCTGCCATTTCCATGGAGAGAGAGACAAGACAGAGAGACTGCCAAGCTGGTGCCACAGCGCCCCCTGCGGCTGTGGGGGAATCCTCGCACCTGCCCTGCCCAGCCGGGAGCCACCAGCGTCCCTGCCGGGTGTGCCTGGAACTGCACCGGAGAGGAAGCTTCCTGTAGCTGTTGTTGAATTTCTGGTTCCGTTTGTTGCTGCCATTGTTGTTTGTTTGCCTTCTTATCCACCTATATATATATATATGTATATATATGTTATTAACGACTCAGATCTCAAATAGGAATGAGTTATAAAAGTTTGATTGAGAACAATAAAATATCATAAAGCAAAAGGCTTGTCCACAAAATGGTGGCTTCACCTTTTATACCCCTGGTGCTGCATCAGTTTGATTCTTATTCATTTTGGTTTTACACAGTCTCTGCCCCTGTCTTTCTCCTTAGTGTTATTGCAGGTTTGTCACGGTGGTCCTCAGGGCCATCATTGGGTGAAATTCTTCTCCTTTTAAGGTCATGTCTCAAAGGCTTGGCCAGCAACAGTCCATCCAATGTAAACCCACAAAACCCACAAAGCAACACACAAAACCATCCCTGCGAAAACTAACCTTGCAGCTGAGCCACCACAAGAACATCAACCACTCTACAACACATATCACTATCCCAACACTAACAACATCACAATATTTATTCAACAATATAATCAATAATGTAATGTCAATTCATATAATACCCCAAAAAAGTCAACTTCCATTAATTTGTTTCTCACAATATATACTATTAAAGAACTGTTATTCCTGTTCCCATATCTTCTCCTGAAAGCCCCTCAATTTCAAAGTTATAATAATTCGGAGGGAAGGTGGTTATATTTTCCATTCCAAGGGAGGTCCCTGTCTTGCTTGGCAGACACCTGTCTTTCAAACCAAGACATATTGGCAGCCCCAAACTGGAGAATCTGGTTCCTAAAGCCTGACAGAGCTGAACAAAGAAACACCATTCTGTCAGTTTAACCAATAAAAGCGGCATTTTTGTCCCAGTAGCAGAGAACCAGGTGCTGTGCTCCCTTGGAACTGGAATGAGAAATGGTAAGCCACCTGGGGTACTGGGAGCACTGGGAGAGGGATTGCAGAGCCACTGGGAACATGGGGGTTGAGAGGAACCGATCTGATTTATGTCTCAATGTATGCTATAGATCGGTGAAAAATTACTCCAGGAATTGTACATGTGCTGGGAACCCTGTCCTGGAGAGGCATCATGTAAAAGCCAATCAGGGGAAAGAAGACTTCCATGAGCGGGCTGTGAGCCACCCCACACTGCCTGGTGGGACAGATGCCTTGATACCCAGTAAAAATATCTGGGAAAAATACCTGGAAAAAAATGTCCAGGAAATTGGGCTGTGGGAGAAGCCTTAGCCAATAAAAGCAATTAACTGTGACACAACAGGGGCCATTTGCTTTGGGTTTCTTGGGGGGATCAGGGGCTTGCTTGGATGGTCAACTTGGCCCTCCTCCCTCTGTCTCTTTTTCCTCTCTGTGATCATTCCTCCCTGTCTGCACCTGTTCTTCCCTGCTTTGTTGCTTCCACGAGGCAGCTTGTTCCTGTGATGACCTGGTGCTCCACTGCTTCCCCAGCCTGGTGCTCCACCTTCCCCAACAGAGCAGATGCTGCCTGCATGAAGCCACACCTGCTGCCACCAGAGTTTCCCCCATTGCCTGCCACACCAGCCCCAACCTGGTGCTCTCACACCTTTCCCAGCAGAGCAGAGGCTGCCTGCACACACCCATCACCTCTGGTGTGTTTCCCGTGTTGCCTGCAGCAACAAGCCTGCTGCACCAGCCCACAGCAGTACCAGTCCATGGCAGCCAGCCCAAAGCCACCAGTGCTGCAGCACTAGCCCACAGCTAGCCTGCAGCCACTGTTCACCAGAGACACGCAGGTGCTGCCGTTTGAAAATTACACCCAGCCACTCACAAAAGCCACGAGGGCTCGTCGCACGCACACTCCATCTTCCGAGCTGATGTCCACAGAGCGCCCAGGGTTCTTGTGGTAACGCTGTCCTTGTCTTCTGTTTCTCTCTCTATCTCTCTTCTCCCCTCTCTACTCTCTCTTCTAATCCCCCTTCGATAAGAACACTTATTCCACTTTATGAAAAAACAGTTCTCAGATATAATATTGCCTCATTTGTGCTTCATTTTCATCCGAGAGAAATCAATCAGAAAGAATCCTCCCCAACTGCCCCTTTGAAAGTGGGATGGGAAAGGGGGAGTGGGAATGAGGAATGGGGAATGGGGAATTGGGAACCCTTGGGTGTGCTGCGAGCACTGTGGGAGAGAGTGGGGAAGTCACTGAAGGTACTTGGGGCACTCAGATGGGGGTTGGGGAGCCCGTGCAGGTACTGGGAAGGGGATGGGGGAGCCCCTGGGGGGACTGGGAGAGGAAATAGGGAGCACAGGGTGCCCTTGTAGCCTCCCCCTGACTCATCACCAGCTCCCTTGGAAGGATGGGCAAGCACAGGAGCCATGGAGGGAGCATTCCCTGTGTCACCCAGTGCCTCCCGCTTCCCAGAGTGTCACAGCTTCTGTTGGAGATTCTCATAGATGTCACTGGGGTTCCCATGGTTGCTCATGTGGCCCCCGCAGCTCCATGTAGGTCGCCTGAGGATCCTCCTGGGGGCTGCCAGGGGCTCCGGAGGGGCCCTGTGGGAATAAGGGATGTGTGGAAGGGGATGGGAGGTCCTGGGGGTTGGGAAAAAGGGGTGTATCATGGCTGGAGGCTGCCCTCACCTTTCCTGGTGCTTCCTGGCAGCTGCAAAGGAAAACTGGAGGGGTGACTTTGGAGTCCCAGGGGCCCCCATCCACCCATGGGAGTCCTGAACCACCACCAGACCCTCAATTGCCCCAGGTCCCCCAGTGTTCCTGGTGGCCCCCAAAACCCCTGAACCACCCCAGTGTTCTGGACACCCTGAGTGTTATAAATGATCTTATATTCATTACACCGAGCAACCAGAAGCATAAGCCTGGCAGTGTGGGGGACCCCCAAAATTCCCACAGGATCACTAAAAGAACCCCCAACATCCCTGCAAGACCCTCCAACACCACCCCAAATCCTTGAGGATCCTCAGCAAGGTCCTGAGCGCTCAGCACTGCCCAAGTCAGGGGCTGTGGGTGCTGCCCATCACCCCCATATTCCAGGTGGCCTCCCAGCTCCCCAGCCCCCCGTGCCCCCATTGTCACCCACCCAACTTGTTCCACCATGCCAGCCCACAGCTACACCCACGAGCAGGACCAGGAACAGGAGGGACACGCCAACCCCTGCGGCCACTGCTGGGGACAAAAGGGACACATCAGGGTCAGCTGTAACTTCAGGGGGTCCTGCCATCCCACTGACTCTGTGTGACCCCACCTCTGTTCCAGTGTCTCTGTGATGTCACCTCCCAGGGCCAGCTCAGGGCTGAGTGCCCGGAACACGCGGTGCCCGTCCTGTCCCAGCTGGTTGGTGGCCATGCACTGGTAGGTGCCCAAATGTCCCACATCGACGTCCCCAGCTCCAGGACAGGACCCCGGGCCACCTCCTGCCCATTGTGCAGCCAGGTGAAAGTGACAGGGGCTGAGCCCACCTGCACTGAGCAGCGCAGGGTCACGGGGTCACCTGTGGCACCTGGTGTGACAGGGGACCGGGGGTGATGGTGGCATTGGCCACAGGAACTGTGGGGACACAGACAGGGCTGAGGCCAGCCGGATGGGTTGGCACCAGGCGTGGTGGGATGAGGGAGTCTGCATGGTGGCACCTGGAGACAGAGGGTCTCCTTCACCCAGGACAGTGACCCCATGGTGGTGGGGCCATCATGTGCTGTGGGATGGGGGCATGGGACGGATGAGGGGTGAGGGATGAGATGGGATGAGGGTGAGGTGAGGGTGGGATGAGGGCTGCTGTGTCCAAGGGTGGGTGATGACGGTCATCTCATGGGGGGCATGGAATGGTGTGGGTGGGGTGTGCTGGGTCTGATGAGGCAAATCACCGGGGCATCACCCCATCCCAAGGGTCTCACTCCCCTGGAGGGTCACACTCAGTACGGTGAATGTGACCTGATGGGGAGTGGGGCATGTGACAGCTGGCATTAGGGATGCATGGCCTGGATGTCCTGGGTGGGGATACCTGGAGCCAGAGGGTGCCAGTGACCCTGGGCTGTGACACCCAGTGGTGGGGGCTGTGCCCTGGGCTGGGCTGGGGATGGTGTGGGAGTGTTGAGGTGGAATGGGAATGTGTGGAATTGGGGATGCTGTGGGTGGGATCACCCTCAGGCCAAGGGTGCTGCTTGCTCAGGACAGTGACGTTCAATGTGGGGCTCTTGGCCACACTGTCCCATCACCAACCCAGCAAAGGTGTGGCTGCTGTCCTTGGGCCCAACGTGCCGCAGCTCCTGGTGGGGGCCAGTTCCCAGCAGTGTGGTTGTGCCGCCCCAGTGCCAGGTGACGGACAGGGGCACTGTCCCCATGGCCACCACACAGCTCAGCACCAGGCAGTAACCAAGGGCCACCTGTCCCCCAGGGGGCTGCACCCACAGGGACACCCTAAGAGCAGAACCCCTGCAAGAGGACACAGGAGGGATTGGGGACATCGGAGGAGTGGGGGACATCAGGGAGCAGTGACGGACGTGAGTTGAGGGGAATCATAGAGGGGTGGGGGGAAGAAAGGGGACTACATCCCATGGGACCCCAACCCTTTGGGTGCCTTCAGTTCCTTTTATTTCTCCCTTCTCTGGGAACCAGGCCCATACCGACTGGACGCCATTTCCCAGATCTCCATTCCCAAGACTCCGCATTCCAAAGTCAATTCTGTCAACTAGGGCCCCTTGCTGGCGACCTTGTTTTCCTCAGGACCCCACATTATCCTCAGGTGCCCCCCTTTCCCTGGCACCCCCATCCTTGGCCTCCCATACCTTTGATCACAAATCCATTGACGACGAAGTTGTTCTGGTTTCCCGTCATCGCGACTCCCGCACCCCTTCGGACCCACATTCCCATGGACCCTGTCCAGTTGAAAAGACAGGTGCTGCTAGGGAGGGCAGGCCTCCCAGATAGAGTTCAAATCCCCTCCTACCAATATATTGGAAAATAAGGGGCTTTCAGGCAGAAGGTGTGGGGATAGGAATAACACATTTTTTACTAGTTTATGATGAAAGGCAACAAACAACAGACAACTACAAGCATAATAATAAAGCAGACCAGGAACCTCAGGGGCTTATATATATCACAAAGCCTGGGGCAGTTCTGACTTGGTGCTGCTGGCGTGACTCCGAGAGCACCGCTGGAATGGGCTGGAAACAATCCATGGATGGTGAGAATGAGATCAGAAGCTTTGCATGGCGTACATGGAACGCGCAGGGAGTTGCTGGCAGAGACAGGGGAGTGTGGGGCCACAGAGTAGCAGAAGCCTCAAGCAGCGCTGAAGAAGCGGTGGCCAGGGCTGGCCCAGCAGGGCAGGAGAAGGTGAGCTCAGAGTTCGGGGGCACATGAGGAGATGAGGCAGATTTCTCGGGACCGGCCCAGTGAGACAGTGCACTCCTCCCAATCAAGCAGCAGCGTGGCCATCCTCTTCTCCAATGCTGAGAGCAAGAGAGCATAAGCTGCCCCCAGCCTGTCCTTTGCCTGCCCTGAACCTCAACGTTATCTTCCCCCTCTGAGAGAAACCCCAGAGACAAAAAGAAGTGTAGCCAGGTGCTACAATTCCTCTCCTTTGGCCCCTTTGTTCTGCTTGAGTATCTCTAAGGACCCATAGTTAGTTTCCTAGCAAGTTATGGGAAAAATTCTATAGGTAAAAAAAGAGAAACAAGTCTAACCCCCAACAGCTCAGAAGAGCAGCCATCCAGCTGTGACCTCTATTAACATCCACTTTGACTGGAAAGAAACTCTAACTCCTCAGCACCACAGGGAAAACCTGGGACCCCGAGCCGCCTCTTTCTTAGGAAGCCTCTCCGGGCTGCATTTGGGACCAGGCTTGCCACTGCCCACCCCCATCCATTTTTCTGCCTTTGCGCTTTTTTTTTTTGCTACAACTGAAGCCAACACGCGTGGTGCCTGCCTGGGACAGCCCATGGCTCTTGCTACAAGCTGCAGAGTTTCTGTTTATTTTGTTTTTGGCCACTATGGGGTCTTCTTACCTCTGCCATTCCAACTTGCTGCTTCCGAGGTTCCTGCTACAGCGCATTTCACTATCCATCGGGTCACCAAGGACAAATTCCCTCACCATGAGTTTGTAAAGGGAAGCTGCCTCTGCACCCCTTGTCACCTGTGCCTGCCATTTTCCATGGAGAGAGAGACAAGACAGAGAGACTGCCAAGCTGGTGCCACAGCGCCCCCTCGGCTTGGGGGAATCCTCGCACCTGCCCTGCCCAGCCGGGAGCACCAAGCGTCCCTGCCGGGTGTGCCTGGAACTGCACCGGAGAGGAAGCTTCCTGTAGCCTGTTGTTGAATTTCTGGTTCCGTTTGTTGCTGCCATTGTTGTTTGTTTGCCTTCTTATCCACCTATATATATATAATATGTATAATATTTATGTTAATTATCGACTCAGATCTCAAATAGGAATGAGTTATAAAAGTTTGATTGAGAACAATAAAATATCATAAAGCAAAAGGCTTGTCCACAAAATGGTGGCTTCACCTTTTATACCCTGGTGCTGCATCAGTTTGATTCTTATTCATTTGGTTTTACACAGTCTCTCTGCCCCTGTCTTTCTCCTTAGTGTTATTGCAGGTTGTCACGGTGGTCCTCAGGGCCATCATTGGGTGAAATTCTTCTCCTTTAAGGTCATGTCTCAAAGGCTTGGCCAGACAGTCCATCCATGTAAACCCACAAAACCCACAAAGCACACACAAAAAACCATCCTGCGAAAAACTAACCTTGCAAGCTGAGCCACCACAAGAACATCAACCACTCTACAACACATATCACTATCCCAACACTAACAACATCACAATATTTATTCAAAATAAATCAATAATGTAATGTCAATTCATATAATACCCCAAAAAAGCAACTTCCATTAATTTGTTTCTCACAATATATACTATTAAAGAACTGTTATTCCTGTTCCCATATCTCTTCCTGAAAGCCCTCATATTTCAAAGTTATAATAATTCGGAGGGAAGGTGGTTATATTTTCCATTTCCAAGGGAGGTCCCTGTCCTCTTGGCAGACACCTGTCTTTCAAACCAAGACATATTGGCAGCCCCAAACTGGGAGAATCTGGTTCCTAAAGCCTGACAGAGCTGAACAAAGAAACACCATTTCTGTCAGTTTAACAACAATAAAAGCGGCAATTTTTGTCCCAGTAGCAGAGAACCAGGTGCTGTGCTCCCTTGGAACTGGAATGAGAAATGGTAAAGCACCTGGGGTACTGGGAGCACTGGGAGAGGGATTGCAGAGCCACTGGGAAATGGGGTTGAGAGGAACCGATTCTGATTTATGTCTCAATGTAAGCTATAGATCGGTGAAAATTACTCCAGGAATTGTACAATTGTGCTGGGAACCCTGTCCTGGAGAGGCATCATGTAAAGCCAATCAGGGGAAAGAAGACTTCCATGAGCGGGCTGTGAGCCACCCCAACACTGCCTGGTTGGGACAGATGCCTTGAACCCAGTAAAAATATCTGGGAAAATACCTGGAAAAAAAATGTCCAGGAAATTGGGCTGTGGAGAAACCTTAGCCAATAAAAGCATTTAACTGTACAACAACAGGCCCATTTTGCTTTGGGTTTCTTGGGGGGATCAGGGGCTTTGCTTGGATGGTCAACTTGGCCCTCCTCCCTCTGTCTCTTTTCCTCTCTGTGATCTTCCTCCCCTGTCTGCACCTGTCTTCCCTGCTTTGGTTGCTTCCACGAGGCAGCTTGTTCCTGTGATGACCTGGTGCTCCACTGCTTCCCCAGCCTGGTGCTCCACCTTCCCCAACAGAGCAGATGCTGCCTGCATGAAGCCACACCTGCTGCCACCAGAGTTCCCATTGCCTGCCACACCAGCCCCAACCTGGTGCTCTCACACCTTTCCCAGCAGAGCAGAGGCTGCCTTGCACACAAACCCATCACCTCTGTGTGTTGCCCCGTGTTGCCGCAGCAACAAAGCCTAGTGCACCAGGCCCACAGCAGTACCAGTCCATGGCAGCCAGCCCAAGAGCCACCAGTGCTGCAGCAACTAGCCACACGAGCCTGGCAGCCACTGTTCAGCAGAGACACGCAGGTGCTGCCGTTTGAAAATTACACCCAGCCACTCACAAAAGCCACGAGGGCTCGTCGCACGCACACTCCATCTTCCGAGCTGATGTCCACAGAGCGCCCAGGGTTCTTGTGGTAAACGCTGTCCTTGTCACTGTTTCTCTCTCTACTCTCTTCTCCCCTCTCTACTCTCTCTTCTAATCCCCTTCGATAAGAAACACTTATTCACTTTAATGAAAAAACAGTTCTCAGATATAATATTGCTCATTTGTGCTTCATGTTTCATCCGGAGAAGATCCAAGGTTTCTTTTTGCTCAGCTCTGTCTGTTCATCTCAGGAAGGAGAAGCATCCCAGTCAGGTTGTTTTACACATTGCTGTCATCTTTGCAGCGCTTGTGGGGCTCTCTCAGCCCCTTGGGCAGACAGGGACCAAATGATCAATTGCTGCATTTCTGCACTGCTTCCCTCACAGCTGCCCCTGCAGGGGGCGTTTCCAGACAGCCCTGCTCTGAAAACCATCCAAGGCCCCCACAGAGCCACTGCTTGGGCTCCCATTGGCTTCTGTGCTTCTTGCAGGGCTGAGCAAACCACAGGCACGCCTTCTTCCCCCACACAATTCTCACCTTTGCAGCAGCTCCAAAGCTGCCAGAATCAAAGCCCAGGGGGTGGGCAGGGGAGGGGGACCTGGCTCAGGTGCTGGCTGCCAGCTGGGGCTGGCCAGAGCAGGGCTGGCCAATGCCCATCCCTGTGGCCTGGGGCTGGGCCATGGCTGGGCCCCACCCTTGCATGGCCACTGGCTTCAAGGAGGAGCACTTGGGGAGCTCCTTCCTGCCTGCCTGGGGCTCCATTCCCAAGCTGCTCTTGCCGGCTCAGATCCTGCAGGGGAACAGCAAGGATGGAGAAGTCTGGACCCCTCCCAGAGCTGTCATCCCTCAGGACAGGACCCTCTTGGCCAGCATGTGTCCCCCCTGGGACAGGATCCTCCCAGGACAGGACCCCCCTGGATGTGCCCCCCCAGGACAGAACCCACGCCCCCGTGTGACACTCAGCACAAACGGCCTCTTCCTTCTGCTGCAGGAGAGAGAAAGTGAAAGTGTTGGGGGGGCACAGCAGGACACCCCCATCCCCCACAGCCTCCCACCCCTCCCTGCAGACCCCTCACCCCTGCTTCCCCCACCCAGGGGTTCCCCCGACCCGTTCCCTGCTCAGGTGCTGCCCTGGATCATCAAGGAACAAACTGGGGGATTGTGAAATTGAGGGATAAAAGGAAATGGAAACAGAGAGAGCAAAATGCCCCACGGGGTTTGGCGGACACAGACCCAGAGCCCCTCTGAATCATTCTGGGGTGATCCCAGGTCACCAGCACCTTGGGGGGCAGCACTTGGCTCTGAGTCACCCCAAAATCTGAAGCATCCAGGAAAGGAGCTGTGACCCATTGGCCCACCCAGCCACTGCCCATCCCTGGCACACCTATTCCCCTGAGAACCCAGCCATGGGGCCCCCATTACTTGTGTTCCCTCTCCATGGCACCCCCATCCCAGGACTGCAATTCCCGACAATCTCCATGGCCCAGAACCCCCATTCCCAAGGGCCACTCCCCCACAGATTCTATCCCCAAAATCTCTCCTCATCCAAGAACTTGATTCTCCTATTCAGGACCCCTCCATTCCCACATAACCCCCATTCTCCCATCACCCTCATCCCATGTCCCCAAATCCCTGGAGCCCGTATTCCCCTGGGACTCCCATCCCTGAGTCTTTGCAGATCTGTGACCCCCATTCCCCTTGAAACCCATCCCTGGCTCCCCAAACCCCCTGAGACCCCCAGTCCTCAGAACCCCATGTCCCACCGTGTGCCACCCAGCCTTGTCCCCAGCCTGTGCCCACCCTGCCCACAGCCTGTCCCCAGCTTGTGGCCACCCTGCCCCCACCAGGTGCCACCTACGCATGAAGATGAGACCTGACCTTGCTTCCTTCCCCCTTCGCTGAAGAGCCAAAAGCGAAGGGACAGCCATTGCATGCAGCGAGTTACAGCCAGCCTGGATGGCCAGGGACACGGGGATGGCTGGGAAGGTGGCGCTGTTCCTGTGGGGTGAGTGCCCTGGGCACGGGCCTGGCACCCCGGGGATGGGTCCTGGTGAGGCAGAGACAGGTGGGAAGGGGGCACAGGGGGGCTGTGGGGTCCCCTGAGGTCCCCAAGGCCAGCAGAGCCAGTGCATGAGGTGACCGGGGTTGTGGGGTGGCTGTGGGGACAGGAGAGGGGGGACAGGACTGGAGGGACAGGAATGTAGGGGGAGGAATTATGGGGCTGGTTCAGCTGTGGGCACAAGGACAGCGGCACAGGGGTGTAGGGACATTGACAAGGGGACAAGCCCCATGCAGATGATCCACAGGGATAGGGGCCTTGGGGCTTCTGGGGTGACCTGTGCCAGTATGGCTTGGCCTTGGCATCTCCAATTCTGGGGTGCCCGTGGTGTCCCTGTCCCCACGGGGTCCATGCCACACAAGCACAGTCTGTGGACAGGACCCATACTTCTTGCCCTGCTGCAACTGTCCCCACAGTGTCACCCCCACCTAGCCCTGTCCCTTCTCCCTTCCAGCCCAGACCCTCGGCCTCGCTGGTGAGTCCTCAGGGGATGCCAAGTCCCCGCCCTGCTGTCCCCATCCCTATGGTGGCTCTGGCAGGCTGGTGTCCCCTGTCACCTGCAGGTGCCCAGACCACCCAGCTCCTGGTGGAGCCCCCCTGGAGGCCGGCAGTGCTTTGGGACCGGGTGACACTGACCTGCCAGGGCTCAGGGACCGCCGGTGCCACCACCTGGTACAAGGATGGGCGGCGATGGTGGGAGGGACCCGACCACTTCACTGTAACTACTAGTGGCACCTACATGTGTGACAGAGCCGGCACCGGGCTCAGTGACGCTGTGACACTCTTAAATGGTGAGGGAGGTTTTTAAATGTTCACAGTTTTTTCCTGATAATTCTGGGTGGGCTCCAATCCGTGGGTGGCCTCACACCCCTCGTGTGGCAAGAGCCTGTCCCCTGCACACACAGGGACATCCCAGTGCATCCCGGTGTGATGGGATGTTTCTCCTGGTGTCCCTGGAATCGTCCTGTGCAATGGAGACTCCACTCAGATGTCCCCAGTGCCATGGGAACCCACCTTGGACCTGTCTTGAGCCCCTCAGTACCATGGGACCCTCCTTTCTCACAGACCGGGTGGTGCTGCAGGTGCCAGCACGGACGCTGCTGGAGGGGGACACGGTGACACTGCGCTGCCGGGTCATTCAGGACAAGTCAGTCAGCAGGGTGCGATTTTACCAGGATGAGAAGGGTCTGGGGGAGTCCCTCAAGGGGACCGAGCTGTCCCTCTCCCCACTGCAGAACCACCACAGCGGCCGCTACCACTGTAGGGGCTGGGTGAAATATTGGGCATCAGAGCTGTGGAAGAAGTCAGCGCCGGTGACAGTGACAGTGCACAGTGAGCACCCCAGAGCCGGCACACCGACACCCCCACAGCCCCTCCCCAGGGGCTCGGGGCCACAAATCTCCCTCCCCTCTCCTTCCCAGAGCTCTTCTCGGTGCAAGTGCTGGAGGGTCCCCTCAAGCCCACTGGGGGGTGCCCCCTCAATCTCAGTTTCCTCAGCACCCCCAGCCCCCTGTGGCCCCCAGACCCGCTCCTGCACCTCTTCTACCTTGACGGGCACTTGGTGAGGGGCCCGCAGGGGTCCCCACAGCTCCTGGTGCCCGCCGTGGGGGTCTCCCACTCGGGGAATTACAGCTGCCAGGTGCGCTCCCAGGGCGGGGCCGTGTGGAACAGCAGCGCCCAGGTCCGTGTCATGGTGCACAGTGAGTCTGGAGATGGGCATGGGGAGCCCCCACATCCCTCCCAGCCCTCCCATCTTTGCTCAACCGTCTGCCTGCCGCCCTGCCTTCCCAGGTCTTTCCCTGGGTCCCCCCCATCACCTTCCCTGGTGCCTGCATCCCTCACCAGTTCCCCTAATACCTCCCTAGCTGCACCTCTCCCTCTCTGAGAAATTGGAGAGGGTGGGTTCCTCCCACCATCCCTGTCTGGGTCCCCACAACGTTCTCTGTGGTTCCCTTCTCTCCCTGTGTCCCCTGGCTGAATCTCCCACCCTTTCCTGGGGTCCCTTCCAGCCCTTTCCAAGCCTCTCTTCCATTTCCGGGCCCCCTTTCTTCCCCCCACCCCTCTATGATTCTCCCCCAACTCACGTCCATCACTGCTCCCTGATGTCCCCCACTCCTCCGATGTCCCCAATCCCTCCTGTGTCCTCTTGCAGGGGTTCTGCTCTTAGGGTGTCCCTGTGGGTGCAGCCCCCTGGGGGACAGGTGGCCCTTGGTTACTGCCTGGTGCTGAGCTGTGTGGTGGCCATGGGGACAGTGCCCCTGTCCGTCACCTGGCACTGGGGCGGCACAACCACACTGCTGGGAACTGGCCCCCACCAGGAGCTGCGGCACGTTGGGCCCAAGTACAGCAGCCACACCTTTGCTGGGTTGGTGATGGGGACAGTGTGGCCAAGAGCCCCACATTGAACGTCACTGTCCTGAGCAAGCAGCACCCTTGGCCTGAGGGTGATCCCACCCACAGCATCCCCAATTCCACACATTCCCATTCCACCTCAACACTCCCACACCATCCCCAGCCCAGCCCAGGGCACAGCCCCCACCACTGGGTGTCACAGCCCAGGGTCACTGGCACCCTCTGGCTCCAGGTATCCCCACCCAGGACATCCAGGCCATGCATCCCTAATGCCAGCTGTCACATGCCCCACTCCCCATCAGGTCACATTCACCGTACTGAGTGTGACCCTCCCAGGGGAGTGAGACCCTTGGGATGGGGTGATGCCCCCGGTGATTTGCCTCATCAGACCCAGCACACCCCACCCACACCATTCCATGCCCCCCATGAGATGACCGTCATCACCACCCTTGGACACAGCAGCCCTCATCCCACCCTCACCTCACCCTCATCCCATCCTCATCCCTCACCCCTCATCCGTCCCATGCCCCCATCCCACAGCACATGATGGCCCCACCACCATGGGGTCACTGTCCTGGGTGAAGGAGACCCTCTGTCTCCAGGTGCCACCATGCAGACTCCCTCATCCCACCACGCCTGGTGCCAACCCATCCGGCTGGCCTCAGCCCTGTCTGTGTCCCCACAGTTCCTGTGGCCAATGCCACCATCACCCCCGGTCCCCTGTCACACCAGGTGCACACAGGTGACCCCGTGACCCTGCGCTGCTCAGTGCAGGTGGGCTCAGCCCCTGTCACTTTCACCTGGCTGCACAATGGGCAGGAGGTGGCCCGGGGTCCTGTCCTGGAGCTTGGGGACGTCGATGTGGGACATTTGGGCACCTACCAGTGCATGGCCACCAACCAGCTGGGACAGGACGGGCACCGCGTGTTCCGGGCACTCAGCCCTGAGCTGGCCCTGGAGGTGACATCACAGAGACACTGGAACAGAGGTGGGGTCACACAGAGTCAGTGGGATGGCAGGACCCCCTGAAGTTACAGCTGACCCTGATGTGTCCCTTTTGTCCCCAGCAGTGGCCGCAGGGGTTGGCGTGTCCCTCCTGTTCCTGGTCCTGCTCGTGGGTGTAGCTGTGGGCTGGCATTGGTGGAACAAGTTGGGTGGGTGACAATGGGGGCAACGGGGGGCTGGGGAGCTGGGAGGCCACCTGGAATATGGGGGTGATGGGCAGCACCCACAGCCCCTGACTTGGGCAGTGCTGAGCGCTCAGGACCTTTGCTGAGGATCCTCAAGGATTTGGGGTGGTGTTGGAGGGTCTTGCAGGGATGTTGGGGGTTCTTTTAGTGATCCTGTGGGAATTTTGGGGGTCCCCCACACTGCCAGGCTTATGCTTCTGGTTGCTCGGTGTAATGAATATAAGATCATTTATAACACTCAGGGTGTCCAGAACACTGGGGTGGTTCAGGGGTTTTGGGGGCCACCAGGAACACTGGGGGGACCTGGGGGCAATTGAGGGTCTGGTGGTGGTTCAGGACTCCCATGGGTGGATGGGGGCCCCTGGGACTCCAAAGTCACCCCTCCAGTTTTCCTTTGCAGCTGCCAGGAAGCACCAGGAAAGGTGAGGGCAGCCTCCAGCCATGATACACCCTTTTTCCCAAACCCCCAGGACCTCCCATCCCCTTCCACACATCCCCTTATTCCCACAGGGCCCCTCCGGAGCCCCTGGCAGCCCCCAGGGAGGATCCTCAGGCGACCTACATGGAGCTGCGGGGGCCACATGAGCAACCATGGGAACCCAGTGACATCTATGAGAATCTCCAACAGAAGCTGTGACACTCTGGGAAGCGGGAGGCACTGGGTGACACAGGGAATGCTCCCTCCATGGCTCCTGTGCTTGCCCATCCTTCCAAGGGAGCTGGTGATGAGTCAGGGGGAGGCTACAAGGGCACCCTGTGCTCCCTATTTCCTCTCCCAGTCCCCCCAGGGGCTCCCCCATCCCCTTCCCAGTACCTGCACGGGCTCCCCAACCCCCATCTGAGTGCCCCAAGTACCTTCAGTGACTTCCCCACTCTCTCCCCACAGTGCTCGCAGCACACCCAAGGGTTCCCAATTCCCCATTCCCCATTCCTCATTCCCACTCCCCCTTTCCCATCCCACTTTCAAAGGGGCAGTTGGGGAGGATTCTTTCTGATTGATTTCTCTCGGATGAAAATGAAGCACAAATGAGGCAATATTATATCTGAGAACTGTTTTTTCATAAAGTGGAATAAGTGTTCTTATCGAAGGGGGATTAGAAGAGAGAGTAGAGAGGGGAGAAGAGAGATAGAGAGAGAAACAGAAGACAAGGACAGCGTTACCACAAGAACCCTGGGCGCTCTGTGGACATCAGCTCGGAAGATGGAGTGTGCGTGCGACGAGCCCTCGTGGCTTTTGTGAGTGGCTGGGTGTAATTTCAAACGGCAGCACCTGCGTGTCTCTGGTGAACAGTGGCTGCAGGCTAGCTGTGGGCTAGTGCTGCAGCACTGGTGGCTTTGGGCTGGCTGCCATGGACTGGTACTGCTGTGGGCTGGTGCAGCAGGCTTGTTGCTGCAGGCAACACGGGAAACACACCAGAGGTGATGGGTGTGTGCAGGCAGCCTCTGCTCTGCTGGGAAAGGTGTGAGAGCACCAGGTTGGGGCTGGTGTGGCAGGCAATGGGGGAAACTCTGGTGGCAGCAGGTGTGGCTTCATGCAGGCAGCATCTGCTCTGTTGGGGAAGGTGGAGCACCAGGCTGGGGAAGCAGTGGAGCACCAGGTCATCACAGGAACAAGCTGCCTCGTGGAAGCAACAAAGCAGGGAAGAACAGGTGCAGACAGGGAGGAATGATCACAGAGAGGAAAAAGAGACAGAGGGAGGAGGGCCAAGTTGACCATCCAAGCAAGCCCCTGATCCCCCCAAGAAACCCAAAGCAAAATGGCCCCTGTTGTGTCACAGTTAATTGCTTTTATTGGCTAAGGCTTCTCCCACAGCCCAATTTCCTGGACATTTTTTTCCAGGTATTTTTCCCAGATATTTTTACTGGGTATCAAGGCATCTGTCCCACCAGGCAGTGTGGGGTGGCTCACAGCCCGCTCATGGAAGTCTTCTTTCCCCTGATTGGCTTTTACATGATGCCTCTCCAGGACAGGGTTCCCAGCACATGTACAATTCCTGGAGTAATTTTTCACCGATCTATAGCATACATTGAGACATAAATCAGATCGGTTCCTCTCAACCCCCATGTTCCCAGTGGCTCTGCAATCCCTCTCCCAGTGCTCCCAGTACCCCAGGTGGCTTACCATTTCTCATTCCAGTTCCAAGGGAGCACAGCACCTGGTTCTCTGCTACTGGGACAAAAATGCCGCTTTTATTGGTTAAACTGACAGAAATGGTGTTTCTTTGTTCAGCTCTGTCAGGCTTTAGGAACCAGATTCTCCAGTTTGGGGCTGCCAATATGTCTTGGTTTGAAAGACAGGTGTCTGCCAAGCAAGACAGGGACCTCCCTTGGAATGGAAAATATAACCACCTTCCCTCCGAATTATTATAACTTTGAAATTGAGGGGCTTTCAGGAGAAGATATGGGAACAGGAATAACAGTTCTTTAATAGTATATATTGTGAGAAACAAATTAATGGAAGTTGACTTTTTTGGGGTATTATATGAATTGACATTACATTATTGATTATATTGTTGAATAAATATTGTGATGTTGTTAGTGTTGGGATAGTGATATGTGTTGTAGAGTGGTTGATGTTCTTGTGGTGGCTCAGCTGCAAGGTTAGTTTTCGCAGGGATGGTTTGTGTGTTGCTTTGTGGGTTTTGTGGGTTTACATTGGATGGACTGTTGCTGGCCAAGCCTTTGAGACATGACCTTAAAGGAGAAGAATTTCACCCAATGATGGCCCTGAGGACCACCGTGACAAACCTGCAATAACACTAAGGAGAAAGACAGGGGCAGAGACTGTGTAAAACCAAAATGAATAAGAATCAAACTGATGCAGCACCAGGGGTATAAAAGGTGAAGCCACCATTTTGTGGACAAGCCTTTTGCTTTATGATATTTTATTGTTCTCAATCAAACTTTTATAACTCATTCCTATTTGAGATCTGAGTCGTTAATAACATATATATACATATATATATATATAGGTGGATAAGAAGGCAAACAAACAACAATGGCAGCAACAAACGGAACCAGAAATTCAACAACAGCTACAGGAAGCTTCCTCTCCGGTGCAGTTCCAGGCACACCCGGCAGGGACGCTGGTGGCTCCCGGCTGGGCAGGGCAGGTGCGAGGATTCCCCCACAGCCGCAGGGGGCGCTGTGCACCAGCTTGGCAGTCTCTCTGTCTTGTCTCTCTCTCCATGGAAATGGCAGGCACAGGTGACACAAGGGGTGCAGAGGCAGCTTCCTTTACAAACTCATGGTGGGGAATTTGTCCTGGTGACCCGATGGATAGTGAAATGCGCTGTAGCAGGAACCTCGGAAGCAGCAAGTTGGAATGGCAGAGGTAAGCAGACCCCATAGTGGCAAAACAAAAATAAACAGAAACTCTGCAGCTGTAGCAAGAGCCATGGGCTGTCCCAGCAGGCACGCGGTGTTGGCTTCCAGTGTAGCAAAAAAAAAAAAAGCGCAAAGGCAGAAAAATGGTGGGGCTGGGCAGTGGCAGCCTGGTTCCCAAATGCAGCCGGAGAGGCTTCCTAAGAAAAGGAGCGGCTCGGGGTCCCAGGTTTTCCCTGTGTGCCTGAGGAGTTAGAGTTCTTTCCAGTCAAAGTGGATGTTAATAAGGTCACAGCTGGATGGCTGCTCTTCTGAGCTGTTGGGGGTTAGACTTGTTTCTCTTTTTTTACCTATAGAATTTTTCCCATAACTTGCTAGGAAACTAACTACTGGTCCTTAGAGATACTCAAGCAGAACAAAGGGGCCAAAGGAGAGGAATTGTAGCACCTGGCTACACTTCTTTTGTCTCTGGAGTTTCTCTCAGAGGGGGAAGATAACGTGAGGTTCAGGGCAGGCAAAGGACAGGGCTGGGGCAGCTTGCTCTCTTGCTCTCAGCATTGGAGAGAGGATGGCCACGCTGCTGCTTGATTGGGAGGAGTGCACTGTCTCACTGGGCCTGGTCCCGAGAAATCTGCCATCATCTCCTCATGTGCCCCGAACTCTGAGCTCACCTTCTCCTGCCCTGCTGGGCCAGCCCTGTCCACCGCTTCTTCAGCGCTGCTTTGAGGCTTCTGCTACTCTGTGGCCCCACACTCCCCCTGCTCTGCCAGAACATCCCTGCCGTTCCAGTTACCATCGGCAAAGCTTCTGATCTCATCCACCAGCCCAGGATTTTCCACCATTCCAGCTTGGTGCTCTCGGAGTCACGCCAGCAGCACCAAGATCAGACTGCCCCAGGCTTTGTGATAAAAAGCCCCTTGAGGTTCCTGGTTCTGTTTATTATTAATGCTGTAGTTGTTGTTGTTTGTTTGCCTTGTCATACATACTAGTAAAAAACTGTTATTCCTATCCCACACCTCTGCCTGAAAGCCCCTTTATTTTCCAAATAATAATTGGTAGGAGGGGATTGAATTCTCCATTCTGAGAGAGGCCCTGCCCTCCCTAGCAGACACCTGTCTTTCAAACCTGGACAGGGTCCCATGGGAATGTGGGTCCGAAGGGGTGCGAGGAGTCGCGATGAGGGAACCAGAACAACTCGCGTCAATGGATTTGTGATCAAAGGATGGGGGCCAAGGGATGGGGTGCCAGGAGAAAGGGGGCCCTGAGATAATGGGGGTCCTGAAGGAAACAAGGTCGCCAAGGCAAGGGGGCCCTAGGTGACAGAATTACCTGGAATGCGAGTCCTTGGGAATGGAGATCTTGGAAATGGCAGTCCAGGTATGGGGTCCCAGAGAAGGGAGAAATAAAAGGAATAAGGCCCCAAGGGTTGGGGTCCAAGGGATGGTGAGTGCCTGGGTAGGCCCGTGGGTCAGAGCTCCTTCCCTGGGTACCTCAGATTTTGGGTGACCAAGAGCCCAGGACTGCCCCTGAGGTGCTCTTGGCCTAGTGATACCCCAGGGAGATTACAAGGAGCTCTGGTTCCGTGTCTTCCAGTGCCCTGGGGCTTTACCTCTCTTCATTTCCATTTCCTTCCTTTTTCCTCTCAATTAAAAACCTCCCAGTTCGTCCTTGATGATCCAGGGGAGCACCTGGGCAGGAATGGGTTGGGGGAACCCAGGGTGGGGAAGCAGGGCTGGAGGGGGTCGCAGGGAGGGGTGGGAGGCTGTGGGGATGGGGGTGTCCGGCTGTGCCCCCCAACACTTTCACTTTCTCTCTCCTGCAGCAGAAGGAAGAGGCCATTTGTGCTGAGTGTCACCGGGGGGCGGGTTCTGTCCTGGGGGGCACATCCAGGGGGGTCCTGTTTTGGGGGGATCCTGTCCCGGAGGGGACACATGCTGGCCAAGGGGGCCCTGTCCTGGGATGGCAGCTCGAGGGGGTCCAGACTTCTCCATTCTTGCTGGTCCCTACAGGATCTGAGCCGGCAAGAGCAGCTTGGGAATGGAGCCCACGGCAGAAGGACTCCAAGTGCCTCCTTGAGCCATGGCATGCAAGTGTGGGGCCACCATGGCCCAGCCCAGGGCACAGGGATGGGCATTGGCCAGCCCTGCTCTGGCCAGCCCCAGCTGGCAGCCAGCACCTCAGCCAGGTCCCCCTCCCGCCCACCCCTGGGCTTTGATTCTGGCAGCTTTGGAGCTGCTGCAAGGTGAGAAATTGTGTGGGGAAGAAGGCGTGCCTGTGGTTTGCTCAGCCCTGCAAGAAGCACAGAAGGCAATGGGAGCCCAAGCAGTGGCTCTGTGGGGCCTTGGATGGTTTTGAGAGCAGGGCTGGCTGGAAACCCCCCTGCAGGGGCAGCTGTGAGGGAAGCAGTGCGGAAATGCAGCAATTGATCATTTGGTCCCTGTCTGCCCAAGGGGCTGAGAGAGCCCCACAAGTGCTGCAAAGATGACAAAACAACCTGACCGGGACCCTTCTCCTTCCTGAGATGAACAACAGAGCTGAGCAAAAAGAAACCCAAACAATTTCCCAGTTTAATCAAAAAGTGGCATTTTGGGTTCAATAAACAGGAACATGTATATTTGACCCCCTGGCATAGAGAGGTGGATTGAGCAGCCCCATGGGGTGCTTTGAAGAGGAAAATGGGTCTCAAGCTTATATTGCTGATTCCCACTGATCAGTGTCCACCACTGTCACAGCACATTCTTGTAAATGTCACTGGGGTCCTGCTGACCCTCGTGGAATTCCGGCAGCTCCAGGTTGGTCACTTGTGGATCCTACGGTGGGGCAGGGCTGGGGACACGCAGAGAGTGACACTGGTTTTGGGGACCTGGGTGGGGGGTGACACCCATAGGTGATGTTTCCCTGTCCCCCCGTACTCACCCCTGCCCGCTCGGTGCCCACGACGTGGGGGTCCAGCACCGCCCCCTATTCCAGGGTGGTCCTGTGGGGACAAGGGGGGTCAGGGAGTTGTCTCAGGAGGGGAATGGGGAGTCATTACCAGAGTCCCCCAACTCACCTGTTCCGGAGCTTCCTGGTTACTGCAAGGACAAGGGGAGGTGGTGACTGTTGGGACCCAAGACCCTGAAACTTTTTAGGAATTCAGCAGATCCAACTACCCACAGGACCCCAAATGCCTACTGGAGCCCTGATTCCCCCCAGACAATCCAAGCCCCTCTGAACCCCCAGAACTTCTGCACAACTGCAGTGCCCCCAACCCCCTGGTGTCCTCGCACTACTGAGCCCCAGAATCTCTAGCTCAGAAGGTAAGGACCGCCCCAAACTCCTCCAGGACCCAAAAAGATCCCCCAAAATCCCTGCACTGCCCTCCAAGAGCTTCCCAAACTCTCTAGGAGAACCCAGAACCTCTCCAGTTTTACTCAAAACCCACCCAGGGATGCCCCTGGAGCCCAACCAAGACTCTCCAAATTGTCCTCAAATCCCCCAGGACCTCCAGACCAGGTCACTCTGGGCTCAGTTTCCCCCAGCTCCGGGGTCCTGGGTGCTGCCCCATCTCTGTCCCCACTCTGGGGGCTTCCCCATCACTCCAGGACCCCAATCCCCCCCATTGACACCCACCCCGGCGGTGCCAGCAGTGACAGCCAGGAGCAGGAGCAGGAACAGGAGGGTCCTGCCGAAATTCACAGCCACTGCTGGGGACAGAGAGGAACACATCGGGGTCACCCTTAACCCTGGGGTCCTGAAAAACCCAGTGATCCATGTGACCTCACCTGTGACCCAGGGTGAGCCAGGGGTCACCTCCAGGGCCAGCTCAGGGCTGAGTGCCCGGAAGACGTGGTGCCCGTCCTGTCCCAGCTGATTGGTGGCCATGCACTGGTAGGTGCCCGAATGTCCCACACCGACGTCCCCAAGCTCCAGGACAGGACCCGGGCCACCTGCTGCCCATTGTGCAGCCAGGTGAAGGTGACAGGGGCTGAGCCCACCTGCACGAGCAGCGCAGGGTCACGGGGTCACCTGTGTGCACCTCGTGTGACAGGGGACGGGGTGATGGTGGCATTGGCCACGGGCACTGTGGGGACACAGACAGGGCTGGCACCGGGACAGGTGGGATGGGGGTGCCGTGAGGGGGTCACCCCGCCCGTGGGTCCCGCTTCCCAGAACGGTGACGTTCAAGGGGACACTCTCGGCCACACTGTCCACGTCTCTGACCCGGCAGTGATAGTGGCCGCTGTCATTGTCCCCAACTTTCTGCAGCTCCAGGCCGGGGTGGTGCCCAGAGGTGTTCCTGAGCCCCCCGGTGCCAGGTGAAGGACAGGGGACCTGTCCCTGCGGCCACCGCACAGCTCAGCACCAGGCGGTCCCCCAGTGCCACCGTCCCCAGGGGGCTGTGCCCACACGGACACCCCTGAGAGGGACCCCTGCAGGAGGGACAAACACCAGGGGACAGTGAGGGACATGGGGGGAGTCAGTGGGGTGCAGGGGGACCCCAGTGAGGCACAGGGGGCGCAGAGCTGGGGAGAGGCCTGAAAAGGAACCCCAAAGAAAGATGGGAGGTTCAGGAGGGGACACTGGGAGAGGGATGGAGGGGGCCCCAGGGAAAGTGTGGGGATGCAGGGAGGGGATGGTGGGACCTGCGGACTTTGGGGGGACCCAGGAAGGGTGGGGTGGAGCCAGGGATGGGGATGAGACCCAGTGAGGGGTAGGGGGACATGGAGCAGGATGGGAGCAGTGATGGGGAGGAAGTGGTAAAAAATTACAAGTAAGATGGGGGTACCCACGAAGGCTGGGGTAAGGGACCCAGGAAAGGATGAGGGACCAGCAAAGGATGGGGGATCCAGGCAGTAATGGGGTCCCCAGGCAGGGCTGTGGGACCGGAGGCTGTGGGGGCTCCCCGTGCCCATCCCCGCACTCACTGCACCGTGACGCGGAGCCGGGCGCTGCTCTTCCGCACGGCCCCGCCCTGGGAGCGCACCTGGCAGCTGTAATTCCCCGAGTGGGAGACCCCCACGGCGGGCACCAGGAGCTGCGGGACCCCTGTGGGCCCCCCACCAAGTGCCCGTCCCAGTAGAAAGGTGCAGGAGGGGCAGGGGGCTGGGGTGCTGAGGCAGCTGAGATTGAGGGGGACCCTGGTTGGGCTGGGGGACCCTCCAGCACGGCACCGAGAAGAGCTCTGGGAAGGAGAGGGGAGGGGGATTTGTGACCCCGAGTCCCTGGGGAGGGGCTGTGGGGTGTCGGGGTGGTGGCTGGGGTGCTCACCGTGCACTGTCAGTGTTGTCCGCGCTGAGCTGGCCCACGGTGATTGCTCAGAGTTCACCCAGACCCTGCACCAGTAGCGGCCGCTGTGGTGCAGCTGCAGAGGGGACGGACAGCTCGGTCCCACGGAGGGACATCCTCACTTCCTTGTCCCCATGGTAGAATCGCACCTCGGTGACCGACATGTCCTGCATGGCCCGGCAGCGCAGTGTCACCGTGTCCCCTCCAGCAGCGGATGCTGGCACCTGCAGCACCAGCCGGTCTGGGGGACAAGAGGTCCTATCACGCGTTCTAACGGGGACCCCCCATTGGGTCACATCCAGGCACCAGGGGTCCCAATTCCTTAACTCCACACTGGGATGCTCTGGGATGTCCCCGTGTGCAGTGGATGGGCTCTGGTCACACCAGGGGTGACCATGGAGCGGAGCCAGCCCAGAGCCCTTGGGCCCTGGAGGTGCCAGGGTGGGGACACCCAAACCCCCTCACCATTAGGACTCTCATGTGGGTGCTTCCCGGTGCCAGGTCTGTCACACGTGTAGGTGCCATTCTCGGTGACAGTGAAGTTGGATCCCTCTGCTCCCATCGCTGCCCATCCTTGTACCAGGTGGTGGCACCGGCGGTCCCCGAGCCCTGGCAGTGTCAGTGCACCCGGCCTCCAGGGGGGCTCCACCAGGAGCTGGGTGGTCTGGGCACCTGTGGGTGACAGGGACACCAGCCTGCCAGGGCCACCACGGGCTGGGGAAGCGGGGCAAGGACATGGCATCCCCTGAGGACTCACCAGCGAGGCCGAGGGTCTGGGCTGGAAGGGAGAAGGGACAGGCTGGGTGGGGGTGGCCCTGCAGGGACAGCAGCACCCAGGGCACGGGGTGTGGGGTCTGTCCTTGAACTGTCCCTGTGGGGCACTGATGTGGCACAGATGTCTTGGCCACCCTTTGCTCAGGCAGGACATGGGGACTTGTGGACACCCAGGCATGGGGACCCTGTGCTGCACAGGTCACCCCCATCAGCCCCATGGCCTCTGTCCCCATGGCTCATCTGTATGGTGCTCATTCCCTTGTCCCTGTATCCCTGTCACCTTGTCTCTTTCCCCACAGCCACCTCACAACCCCGGTCACCTCATGCACTGGCTCTGCTGGCATTGGGGATCTCAGGGGACCCCACAGCCCCCTGTGCCCCCTCCCCACGGTCTCTGCCTCACCAGAGCCCATCCCGGGGTGTCAGGCCCGTGCCCGGGGCACTCACCCCACAGCAGCAGCGCCACCTTCCCGGCCATCCCCGTGTCCCCGGCCATCCAGGCTGGCTGTCACTCGCTGCTGTGGCCACCGGTCCCCTGGGTGGCGGCTCTTCGGCCAAAGGGGAAGGAAGTGAGGTCAGGCCTCGTCCCCACGTAGTGGGTGTTTTTGTTGGGGGCAGGGTGGCCACAAGCTGGGGCAGGGTGGGGACAGGCTGGGGACAAGGCTGGGTGGCACACCGTGATACATGGGTTCTCAGGAGTGTGGGGCACAGGGGTTTGGGCGTCCCAGAGATGGTGTCCAAGGGAATGGGGTCCCGGAGGGGGAGTCACTGGGGTTGGGGTGTCTGGTAATGGCCCACCATTACCAGATGGGAGTGATGGGAGTCCCAGGGGAACGTGGGCTCCAGGGAATTGGGATCATGGGATGGGGTGTGAGGGGAATGGAGGGTCCTGGGAGAATGAAAGTCCTGAGGGAAGGGGGATTGTAGGGGATGGAATGAAGGGTTCCTTGAGATATGGAGATCCTGGGGAATGACAGTGCCAGGATGAGAGTCCAAGGGAGACGAGGACATAAGGAATGGGTGTCCCAGGGATGGGCAGCGGCTGGGTGGGCCTGTGGGTCACAGCTCCTTCCCTGGGTGCCCCAGATTTTGGGGTGACCCAGGGCCAAGCACAGCCTGCATGTTATAGATGAGCAATGCAATGGTTGGCTCTCACAATTAAGGGATGAATATTTTGTGCATGTTAAGAGAATTTTATTGATGTATGGTTCTGTTATTGTGGTAAGTCCTCCCATAGTCCTCTTTCCCCTCCCCCTTGTATTGTTGTCAGGGGATGGCCTTGGTAGGCGGGGCATTGGGGGAGGGCTGGCTCATTCCTAGGAGGCGTGGCATGGCAACACCTGACCTCCAATCAAATTGCAAGAAAGCAGTCTCCACCAATGGATGGAGAAGAGAGGTTGACTGACAGGCTTTGGTAGGGGCCAAAGTTGACTGATGTAACACCAGGAGTATTAAAGGCACTGCAGCCATTTTGTAGATGAGCACATGGTGGTTTAGTTCCATGTTCCCAGTGCTGCTCTTTCTTCCTATTCAGTCTGTTGTTGTATTTTGTTAAGGTTTAATAAACCTTTGAAATTGGAAAAGTGAGCATTGTTTCTCACAAATGGGGACTTGGTCTGGAATATTTGCCTTGTCTCCGTGGCCCTAAGAGTTTTCAAAAGAGAAGTGCACCCTGCCGTGAGTTCAGTGACTCAGTCAATTCCTCCTGGGACCATTGGTGATCACAGGTCGAAACCCGGGGACAGGAGAAGACTGAAAACAAAAAATTAAGGGAGGAAGAGAAAAAGCCCTCTCCACAAAAAAACTGCAGATGATCTGGAAGACTGTGAGTATTTGCATGTGTGTGTGAGAGTCTGGGAGAGTACTTGAGTGTTTGTGACACTTGAAATTTTGCCGGATTAAGAGAAGACTTAGAAGCACCTGGGGACACCAGGCTGTTAGGTTTTAATGGGACTCCAGAGCTCCTGAGGATGTCAGGTTGAGAGTTACAGGATTTAGGGGGTGTAAGATTGGTGGTGGCCACCCTTGCATGGGGAGGCTCTGAGCAGACCGCGGTTGTCCAGGGCAAGGGGACTCTGCATCAGGGGCAGCTAGGCAGTGCAGAGGAGCCGTGGGGGCCCATGTGGGATGCAGTGAGTAGGGACCCAGCACAGTAAGTTCCAGTACTCGCTGACCCAGTGGAACTGACCCAGTGGTACGGGAGTCCCTTGATTACAGGTGAGTTGTTTATTTGCTTTTGTTTTCCAGGGAAGGTAAGGTTTGTTTTTTTTTTTTTTTTCCTCTCCTTTCCTTTTTTTACCTTTCCTTTTCCTTCTAGCTGATGGGAAAGGCGGGCCTTGTCAGGTGGGCCTGTAATTGGCTGCTTGGGAAGGCAGGCCTTGTGAAGAAGGTCTGTGGTTGGCTAATTGGAAAGACAGAGCTTTGTCGAGTGGGCCTGTGATTGGCTGGTTGGGCAGGCAGGTTTTGTTGGGCAGGCAGTGGTTGGCTAGTTGGGAAGGCGGGTTTTGTTTGGGAAGGCCTGTGATTGGCTGGTTGGGAAGGCGGGCCTTGTCAGGAGAGCTGTGATTGGCTGTCAGGATACAACTGGGAGCAAGTAGAGAATCCCCAAGTAGAAAAGAAAGAAGTGATGAGATATCAACAAGTATACCCCCAAACAGCCCCTGGGCAGTAGACAAAAACCATGGAGATGTAACCTGAACACCCAGAGTGAAAATAAGGTGTCAGGTTTGGTTTTTTTCTTTCGTTTGTTTCTTTGTTAACTGTTGGATTTTTTTTCCCATTGAATTGCTAAGAAGCACTGATGGCTGGGTGCTTGAGACAGTAGGTGGTGGGGGAAACTCTCAGCGGTGAGGGGAAACTCTCGCTCACTCAATCTGACCTTTGGATGTGAAGGAGCGGCTGCTTTGGGAAAGGAACTCACTGCTGCTGCAGAAGTCCCGCTCGGTCCTGTTTCTTCTGGTGTGGGGTGAGCCTCTGCTCCTGGGAGCAAGGTCCTGAACTGGGATCTTGTTATTTCCAGCCTCACTAAAAGAGGGGCCTATTGCTGTGCTGGGAGCAGTGTCCAACTGTTGTCCCACTCCTGCTGCTTCTTGGGCGCTGCTCTGAGTCTTCACTACTCTGTAGCCTGCACCCCCTGCCTGCTGAGACCTCCCTTATCTTCAGCCACAGCTCTGGAATTTCTGATCCATCTCTTCCATCCCTTCCTGTCTCAGACAAAGATGCCATTACCAAGTGCTCCCCCAGCCCACCCCACAGCGCCCCCTGCAGCCATGGGAGGATCATTGCACCTGCCCTGCCCACCGGGAGCCGCCAGCACCCCTGCCAGCTGTGACTGGAACTGCACCAAAGGGGAAAATGCCTGTGGTCAGGGAAGCTGCTCCTGGGTTCCTGGTTCTGTTTATTATTAATGCTGTGGTTTGTTTGCTTCTTTGCCTTGTTATACATACTAGTAAAGAACTGTTCCTATCCCCATATAATTTTGAAAATTGATGATCGGAGGGAGAGGATTTGTATTCTCCATTCCAAGGGAGGCCCTGCCCTCCTAGCCGACACCTGTCTTCCAAACAAGACATAAGGTTATGCAGTATTGTGTAATAACGTGGACTGAAAGAAAGATTGAGTCCAAGCAAGTGTAGTGGCCGTGGCGTGAGTCAGAGGAAGAATGGATCTATCAAGTTTTAAACATCCGTATGCAACCCCAGTACAGATCAGAGAGAAGGGACTTCTTACTGAACAACCCTTTTCAGTCTACCCTCTCCGTCCTGACCCTATGTAGAGGCCTAGAGCTTTCTTACCATGTGTGCCTGAACCCCAAGAAACTGTGAGCTACCCTCCATCAAAATAGGAACCACACATACCCACACCCCCCTCAGGTAAGGGGCAAGAGGTGCCCTTGACAAAACACAACAATTTATGTACACTTCCCTTGCCCTTCCTCTCCTAATGTGCACTGTGTGTTCCCACCCCAAAGGCACAGAGGGTGGAATAATGCCTACAGGGTAGCAAGCAGTAAATGTCCAACTATTCTCTTTTCCAGAAGAAATTGGCAAATGATTTGGTGTTTCTGCCCAGTTGCAAACTAAACCATCACAAAGTCTGAAAAGTCAGGTCAAGCTTCCACCAGCCAGCTTGGGGACTGTTTTAAGTACACTTTGGGCGGGAAATTTGAACCATATTGGTTGTTGATGTAATTGTCGTGTTTTAATGGATGGGGATTGCAAGCGTCTGTTGAAGGGAACAATGAGAGATGCTGGGGTAGTTGGCTGAGGAATCGGCAAGTAGAGGAGACAGAACCAGAGGGCAAGACTGGGTTGGCCCCTCTGTTCACCACAGAGAAGATTCTATAGCCTGCTGTGGGCAGCAACCCCACAGGCATGGTAAGGTGGGGGCAAAAGCCATACTGGACCTCTGTCATTCCTCAATTGTCTTTTCCCTCCAGAATCCACTATGGGTACAATTGACAAATAAAATACAATAGAGACTAGAGGGCAGACCGAGTTGGCCTCTGTAATCGCCACCAAGATACACCTACTATGGATAGCAACCCCACAGGCATGGTAAATGAGAGTAAAAGCCATATCAGACCTCTGTGATTCCCTTTTCTGCTCCAACCAGTTCATGTCACCAATTCCACCAATCATTGTGCTTAAAAAAAACCCTGAGTTTTTTTTCTCTCTTCTCCACTGTCTTCACCAACATCAAGAGATGCTAGTATGACCCATCCAAAATCAAACTTTGACTCAAGAGAAGTAAAAGTAAATCATTGAAATTGAAAATGAAAATTATTGTTCGAGCCAAATGACTTCTAGAAAAAGAAAAGGGGGGGTTGTTATAGATGAGCAATGCAGTGGTTGGCTGTCACAATTAAGGGATGAATATTATGTGTGTGTTAAGAGAAGTTTTATTGCTCTATAATTGTGTTATTGTGGTAAAACCTCCCATAGTCCTCTTTCCCCTGCCCTTGTATTGTTGTCAGGGGATGGCCTTGGTAATCTGTCACAGTACAGATAGTCTGAAGCTGGACAGAAAAATCTGGCTATATAAGAAACCCAATTAGGCTCTCCTAGTTCAGAAAACAAGTCCCTAGGTGAACAACCATATGAAAGATTTAAACTCAGAGGCCTCAACCAATCCCTTCCAACCCTTAATGCAGATGTATCATTGGCCAGGGAACTGGGTGGTGTTAAGGCCCAGACCAATCAGTTCCTAGATCCAGGAGTTTTGAACTCCCTATATAGGAAGGCTCCAAACAATAAAACTGGCTGTTTGCCTCATGATCAAGAGGACTGGAGTCATGATTTCTGTCTCCAACCTACAACCGCATGTAATACATGATGCTCCTGTGTGAAGATGACAGCCATCCCGTGAGCAGGGCAGAAGGATAGAGAACAGCCCATGAGGCTGTATAAAAATATGATGAGTAAGGAGAGCTGCCAAAACAGTGAGAAGAACCAACCAAAATGGTGTGAAGAGCTGACAAAAATCTGGATTCCCCTTTGTAAATACCCCATATTGGTATTTAAATATTGTAAATAGAAAATGGTGCTGAAGACATGGGAGGATGGTTTTCACTGGAAGAAAACCCCATGGTCAAGGTATTGATTCTCCTTTTACCTAAATGGGGAGTGAAGTATACACAGGAGGCATTGCTAGCCTTGCTGGTGCGCTCTGGGAACCACAGACTGAATGCTATAAACCCTGGAAACTGTTTCGGCTTGCTGGGGTGGTTGGAAGCTCAGGGGGATGCAGAGATGGCAGTAAAGGTGCTGTGGACACCCCCTGCTGAAACACCACCAAGGACAGGAGTGGGGCAGAGCGGCAGGTGAAAAACCAAGGGGGGAGCGGCTGTTATTTGCCAGAGGTCCCACACTGAAACTGGCACCAGTGCATCCTCGGAATGCCCGGGGCCCCCACACCCCAGCTACAGAGACCATCTTTGGGCTCCACACCCCATAATGTGCCACAGACACAGCCCGCCGAAAAACCCCAAGTTGGCGGAGAGCACATGTAGGGAGAGTCACTCACCCAAGATGGCGCTCGCCACATGGCGCAGGAGGTGCCTGCTCAAGATGGCGGAGTGCCGTGTCACCAGACGCTGGAAGAGAAGCCTCGCTAGTCTGTCACAGTACAGTCTGGAGCTGGACAGATAAATCTGGCTATAATAAGAAACCCAATTAGGCTCTCCTAGTTCGATAAACAAGTCCCTAAGTGAACAATCATAGGGCAGATTTCAACTCTAACAGAGACCTCAGCCAATCCCTCCCAACCCTAAATGCAGATGTATCATTGGCCAGGAAGCTGGGCCATGTAAAGGCCCAGACCAATCAGTGCCTAGATCCAGGAGTTTTGAGCTCCCTATATAAAAATGTTCCAAACAATAAAACCAGCTGTTTGCCTCATGATCAAGAGGACTGGAGTCACGAGCCCGGGGTCCTGTCCTGGAGCTTGGACGTCGATGTGGGATATTCGGGCACCTACCAGTGCATGGCCACCAACCAGGGACAGGATGGGCACAGCGTGTTCCGGGCACTCAGCCCTGAGCTGGCCCTGGAGGTGACCCCTGGCTCACCCTGGGTCACAGGTGAGGTACACGGGGTCCCTGGGGTGTCCAGGACCCTCTGGGGTTCAGGGTGACCCCGATGTGTCCCCTCTGTCCCCAGCAGTGGCTGTGAGTGTCGGCAGGACCCTCCTGTTCCTGTCCTGCTCCTGGCTGTCATCGGGGGCTGTCACTGCTGGCACCCCGGGGTGGGTGACAATGGGGGGGATGGGGGTCCTGGAGTGAGGGGAAGCCCCAGAGTGGGGCAAGATGGGGCAGCACCCAGGGACCCTGAGCTGGGGGAAACTGAGCCCACAGTGACCTGCTGGGGTCCTGGGGATTTGGGGGAATTTGGAGGGTCTTGGCTGGGTTCCAGGGCCATCCCTGGGCGGGCTTTAAGGAACATTGGGGTGGTACTGGGAGCTCCTGAAGAGTTTGGGGAGCTCTTGGAGGGAGGTGCAGGGATGTTGGGGGATCTTCTGGGGTCCTGGGGAAGTTTGGGTGTTTCCCCATCATTCTGAGCTTGGGGTTCTGGGGCTCAGAGGGTAAGGGACACCATGGGGGTTGGGGACACTGGAGTGGTGCAGAAGTTCTGGGGGGTCAGGGAGCCTTGGAGTGTCCAGGAGGGAATCAGGGGTCCAGAGGGAATCAGGGCTACAGTGGATATTTGGGGGTCCCATGGGTGGTTGGAGCTGCTGAAGTCCCATGAAGGTTCAGGGGTCCTGGGGTCCCTGAGATCACCCCTCCCCTTTTCCTTGCAGCTGCCAGGAAGCCCCAGGACAAGTGAGTGGGGAGCTCTGGCCGGGACTCCCATTTCCCCCTCCCAAGACACCCCTCAGACCCCCCCATAAGACCCCCACGGAGGAGGGGGCGGTGCTGGACCCCACGTCATGGGCAATGAGCGGGCAGGGGGCAAGTACAGGGGGGACAGGGACACATCACCCACGGGTGTCACCCCCCACCCAGGTCCCCACAACCAGTGTCACTCTGAAGGCCCCCCTGGTGTCCTCTGGCCCTGCCCCACATCAGGGTACAGAATTGACCAACGCGGAGCTTCCAGGACCCTACAAGAGACATCAGGCCCCAGTGACACCTTAAGACTGTGCTTTGACACTTGGGACCCTGGCAGCTGGGGGGCATCAATTCCCCTCAGGTGTCACTTTTTCCTCTTCACAGCCCCACAGGCCTCCTCATTTACCCTCTAAGTGCCAATGGGGCACACAAAAATTTTCCCTGTTATTGAACCCAAAATACAGCTTTTTGATTAAATGGGAAAATTTTTGAGTTTCTTTTTGTTCAGCTCTGTCTGTTCATCTCAGGAAGTAGAAGGGTCCTGGAAGGTTGTTTTGCACGTTGTTGTTGACTTTGCAGCACTTGTGGGGCTCTCTCAGCCCCTTGGGCAGACAGGGACCAAATGATCAATTGCTGCATTTCCGCACTGCTTCCCTCACAGCTGCCCCTGCAGGGGGGTTTCCAGCCAGCCCTGCTCTGAAAACCATCCAAGGCCCCCACAGAGCCACTGCTTGGGCTCCCATTGCCTTCTGTGCTTCTTGCAGGGCTGAGCAAACCACAGGCACGCCTTCTTCCCCCACACAATTCTCACCTTTGCAGCAGCTCCAAAGCTGCCAGAATCAAAGCCCAGGGGGTGGGCGGGGAAGGGGACCTGGCTGAGGTGCTG
>JAJEOU010002085.1:0-34466 GCA_021534815.1 Acrocephalus arundinaceus
TGAAGAACAATTCTTCCAACGGGCTGCCACGCTCCTCGAATTTCCAAAGCGCCTGCTGGAATTGGGAAAAACTGAGCGGGCTGGGGAGACCCTCGTGGTGGATCAGGGATCCCACTCGTGCGGATCAGGGAATTGTTCCTGTTGGATCGAGGGATTGTCCTGGGCTGATCGGGAAATTCAAGACTGAACCTGTATGATAAGGATCAAAAAGGAATATGGAGTACTTCCTAGCTGAAATATCATCACTGTTCTGTTGGACAGGAATTTGTTCACTCATAGCGAGAGAGGAACACAAAAAGGAATTACCCCCCAGGTGCAATATACACCATTCACTGGACCCAATACCACTAACGCTGATACAGGAGATATATGGTACCCTAAAGCTGGAATCAGGGATGTGTTCCGCTGGATCAGGGATGGTTCTGTGGATCAGGGATTGTTCCTGCTTGGATCAGGGATTGTTCTCCTGGGTGGATACAGGGATTGTTCCTGGGTGGTGGATCAGGGATCCCTCCTGCTGGATCAGGGATCCCTCGTGGAGGATCAGGGATTGTTCCTGCTGGATCAGGGATTGTTCCTGCTGGATCAGGGATTGTTCGTGCTGGATCAGGGATTGTTCCTGCTGGATCAGGGATTGTTCCTGCTGGATCAGGGATTGTTCCTGCTGGATCAGGGATCCCTCGTGCTGGATCAGGGATTGTTCCTGCTGGATCAGGGATTGTTCCTGGTGCTGGATCAGGGATCCCTCGTGACAGATCAGGGATTGTTCCTGCTGGAGGATCAGGGTTTGTTCCTGCTGGTGGATCAGGATTTACAACCCCTCCGTGATCTCCGGAGGGTCCAAGGCCAGGAATTGGGGCTGGAACACCAACGTGGGGTTTGACCCAATGGAAAAGAGGCTGGGAAGGGGCTGGAAGCTCCTGGGCCCTCCCTGGATAAACTCCAGCTGGAATGAGCTCCTGGCACTGCCAGGCCGGGTAATTCCCAGGATATTTTCCCTCCTGGCTGCATCCCTCCCTGGATATTCCCACTTCTCCCTGGAATCTTCCTCCTTTTGGCCCAGCTCTGTCATTCCAGCCTTTCAAATCCTCCCAATGAGGCTTTTTCCTGCTGGATTTTTATCCCCGTGGGCGCCGCTTCCACCATCCATGGAAAAGGGGGTCCTGGTTTGTTTGTCTGCCCCCAAACCTGTCCTGGCAGCCCTGGGGAGCAGGGAGAGCTCCTGGAGCACCAAATCCAAGCACCTGGAGCACCAAACCCGTCCTGGCAGCCCCTGAGGAGCAGGGAGAGCTCCTGGAGCACCAAATCCGAGCTCCTGGAGCACCAAATCCGTCCTGGCAGAATCTGGGGAGCAGGGAGAGCTCCTGGAGCACCAAATCCGAGCACCCAGAGCACCAAATCCGTCCTGGCAGCCCCTGGGGAGCAGGGAGAGCTCCTGGAGCACCAAATCCGAGCTCCTGGAGCACCAAATCCGTCCTGGCAGAATCTGGGGAGCAGGGAGAGCTCCTGGAGCACCAAATCCGAGCTCCTGGAGCACCAAATCCGTCCTGGCAGAATCTGGGGAGCAGGGAGAGCTCCTGGAGCACCAAATCCATCCTGGCAGCCCTGGGGAGCAGGGAGAGCTCCTGGAGCACCAAATCTGTCCTGGCAGCCCCTGGGGAGCAGGGAGAGCTCCTGGAGCACCAAACCTGAGCACCTGGAGCACCAAATCCATCCTGGCAGCCCTGGGGAGCAGGGAGAGCTCCTGGAGCACCAAATCCATCCTGGCAGCCCCTGGGGAGCAGGGAGAGCTCCTGGAGCACCAAACCTGAGCACCTGGAGCACCAAATCCATCCTGGCAGCCCTGGGGAGCAGGGAGAGCTCCTGGAGCACCAAATCCAAGCACCTGGAGCACCAAATCCGTCCTGGCAGAATCTGCGGAGCAGGGAGAGCTCCTGGAGCACCAAATCCAAGCACCTGGAGCACCAAATCCGTCCTGGCAGAATCTGGGGAGCAGGGAGAGCTCCTGGAGCATCAAATCCGAGCACCTGGAGCACCAAATTCATCCTGGCAGCCCCTGGGGAGCAGGGAGAGCTCCTGGAGCCAGAGGAATGTGCCAAGGAGCGCGTGGTGCCGGAGCAGGGATGGGAGAACCGGGAATCGCCGTCGGGATGGAGCCGGGACACCGGGAATATTCCTGGAAAGTGTTCCAAGGTCAGCCAGGCTGGACCCTGCTCATCCCAGCCTCTGGAATCTCAGCTCTGCCCCACTCCAGGTCCTGTGTCTGTGGGATCATTCCTGGAATAATCCCACCCTGCTCATCCCAGCCTCTGGAATCTCAGCTCTGTCCCACTCCAGGTCCTGTGTCTGTGGGATCATTCCTGGAATAATCCCACCCTGCTCATCCCAGCCTCTGGAATCTCAGCTCTGCCCCACTCCAGGGTCCTGTGTCCGTGGGATCATTCCTGGAATAATCCCACCCTGCTCATCCCAGCCTTTGGAATCTCAGCCCTGCCCCACTCCAGGTCCTGTGTCTGTGGGATTCCAAAGTGTTCCAAGCTCAGCCAGGCTGGACCCTGCTCATTCCATCCTTTGGAATCTCAGCTCTGCCCCACTCCAGGTCCTGTGTCTGTGGATTCCAAAGTGTTCCAAGCTCAGCCAGGCTGGACCCTGCTCATCCCAGCCTCGGGAATCTCCAGAATCTCTGGAATCTCTGCCCCACTCCAGGGTCCTGTGCCCAGGCACTCAGGGATGATCCCGGTTGGAGGCACCCCATGGATTTAACTCCCATTTTCCATGAGTTTTGCCACCGTTTTCCAGCGAGGAGGAATTCTTTAGGCGAAGCTGAAGGGAGAGGCCGCGGCCGTTCCCTGGGATGTGCCGGATCCCCCGGGGCTGTGCCGGAGGGCGGCGGGGCCGGATGAGCCGGTTTGGGATGTGCCGGGACCGGAGCGGGGCCGGGGCTGAGCCTGTCCGACCTCCAGACCTGCCGGATGCCCGGGCTTGGGATCATTCCTGCTCTTTGCTGCGGATTTCTGGGTGGAATCAGGAGCTCTCCCGTGGCTTTCCCAGCGCGCTGGAAATCCCCAATGGATCCTCCCCCCTCCAGCAGAAGGCCCCATTCAATACCGAATCCAGATTTAATTTTTATTGGATCTGGCTGAGCCTGGAGAACCTCTGGAGTGGATTAAATAACGCTGGGCCCCATTTCTGGTAACGGAGCTTTGGATTTGTTTGGAATTCCAGAGGGGAGAGCCTTGGGAATGGAGCAGGGACCAGGGGGTCTCCAGAATTCCTGTGGGATCCTCCCAGGAGAGGACGAGCAGGAAGTTGGTCCAGGAGATCCCCGTGCTCAGTTCAGGTATCCATGAGGAGCTCGTTATTCCCAGCAGGATCATCCCATGGGATGTTGGTCCTGTGGACCTCTCCCTCCTCCTCCTCCTCCTCCTCCTCCTCCTCCTCCTCCTCTCTCCTTCCCGATCCTGGCGCCTCCCCAGCGGCTCCAGCTGCAGCGCTGGGCGCGGCTCCCGGCGCTCCCGGGGTGTCTGGAACATCCCGGATCCCCCCGGGGTCACTCCTGCGGGACGGGGGCGGGAGCAGCTCCTGCCTGTCCCGGCTTGCCGGGCTAAATTTGGGAGACGTGCGGAGAGACGGGATCAGCAGGTAGGGAAGAGCCCCGGCTGCTCCCAGGGAGGCTCCGTCCGCCTTTTTTTTAATTTTTTTGGGATTTCCGTGGGGTTTTCCCGCTGCCCCCCCCTGCTCCCGGTGTCTCCGGTGGGAGCTGAACTCGTGTGTGGCTGCGTGGATGTGTCATTCCAGGGATTTGTACTGAGCCTTCTCCTGGCAGGAGTTAGGATTTATCCCGGGAAAGTTTATCCCGGGAATGACTCAGAGCCGGCTCCAGGCAGGTGTGGAGCCCCCCAGGTGATCCTTGGAGCAGGGACACTTTCTGTTCCCTGCGGAGCGAGGAATTCCCGATATTCCCGAGCTGGCCACACGGAATTCCCACCTATTCCCAGGTGTTTGTCCTGCCCCGATCCGCAGGGAAAGGCCTCGCCCAGCTGGTTTGCAGGTGGAGCTCCCCTGGCTCTTTGTTGTGGGAGCTGCTTCCTTATCAGCCTGGGAGCGGGGTTGGGATGGGGCTGGGATGGGGCTGGGATGGGCTCCGGGCTTGGGATGGGGCTGGGATGGGGTTGGGATGGGCTCCAGGGTTGGGATGGGGTTGGGATGGGCTCAGGGTTGGGAATGGGGTTGGGATGGGGTTGGGATGGGCTCCAGGGTTGGGAATGGGGCTGGGATGGGCTCTGGGCTTGGGATGGGCTGGGATGGGGTTGGGATGGGCTCCGGGGTTGGGATGGGGCTGGGATGGGGTTGGGATGGGCTCCAGGGTTGGGAATGGGGCTGGGATGGGCTCCAGGGTTGGGATGGGGCTGGGATGGGGCTGGGATGGGCTCCAGGGTTGGGATGGGGCTGGGATGGGGCTGGGATGGGCTCCAGGTTGGATGGGGCTGGGATGGGGTTGGGATGTTGGGATGGCTCCGGGTTGGGAATGGGGCTGGGATGGGCTCCAGGGTTGGGATGGGGCTGGGATGGGGCTGGGATGGGCTCCAGGGTTGGGATGGGGCTGGGATGGGGCTGGGATGGGCTCCAAGGTTGGGATGGGGTTGGGATGGGCTCCAGGGTTGGGAATGGGGCTGGGATGGGCTCCAAGGTTGGGATGGGGTTGGGATGGGCTCCAGGGTTGGGAATGGGGCTGGGATGGGCTCCAGGGTTGGGATGGGGTTGGGATGGGCTCCAGGGTTGGGATGGGCTCCGGGGTTGGGATGGGCTCCGTGGCTCCCGCCTGTTTTCCACAGGGCATTCCTGCACCTGGAGCTCAGGTGGGAGGGCAGGGATGGACCTGCCTGTGCCTCCATCCCCGGAGCTGCCTGGAAAAACCACGGGTGGGGAATTTCCTGGGATTCCAGGGCTCCCCGGGGGATCCATCCCAGCTCCTTTTCCTCTCTGAGCCGAATCCATGGGGTTTAATCCCCAAGGAGGGATTGAGCTGCTGATTTCAGGGATTTCGGGGCCTCTCAGAGGGGGAAACTCCTGACCTGGATGGGGTCTGGGGGGGTTGGAGTTCCGTGAGGAGATCAGAGCTCTGAGATTGGAGTTCTCCAATGGAGATTGGAGCTCCATGAGGAGATCAGAGCTCTGAGATTGGAGTTCTCCAATGGAGATTGGAGCTCCATGAGGAGATCAGAGCTCTGAGATTGGAATTCTCCAATGGAGATTGGAGCTCCATGAGGAGATCAGAGCTCTCCAGGAGATCAGAGCTCTGAGATTGGAGTTCTCCAATGGAGATTGGAGCTCCGTGAGGAGGTCGGAGCTCTGAGATTGGAGTTCTCTGAGGTGCTGGAGCTTCATGAGGAGATTGGAGCTCTCCAAGAGGTCGGAGCTCTGTGAGATTTGAGTTCTCCAGGGCTTTGGAGCTCCATGAGGAGATCAGAGCTCTCCAAGAGGTCGGAGCTCTGAGATTGGAGTTCTCCAGGGCGTTGTAGCTCCATGAGGAGATCGGAACTCTGAGATTGGAGTTCTTGGAGGTGTTGGAGCTCCGTGAGGAGATCCGAGCTCTGAGATTGGAGTTCTTCAGGGCGTTGTAGCTCCATGAGGAGATCTGAGCTCTCCAGGCCTTTGGAGCTCCATGAGGAGATCAGAGCTCTGAGATTGGATTTCTCCAAGGTGTTGGAGCTCTGTGAGGAGATCGGAGCTCTGAGATTGGATTTCTCCAGGGCTTTGGAGCTCCATGAGGAGATCGGAGCTCTGAGATTGGAGTTCTTGGAGGTGTTGGAGCTCCATGAGGAGATCAGAGCTCTCCAGGCCTTTGGAGCTCCATGAGGAGATCAGAGCTCTGAGATTGGAGTTCTTGGAGCTCCATGAGGAGGTCGGAGCTCTGTGAAATTGCGGTTGTAGCTCCATGAGGAGATCAGAGCTCTGAGATTGGAGTTCTTGGAGCTCCATGAGGAGGTCGGAGCTCTGTGAAATTGGGGTTGTAGCTCCGTGAGGAGATCCGAGCTCTGAGATTGGAGTTCTTGGAGGTGTTGGAGCTCCATGAGGAGATCAGAGCTCAGAGATCAGAGCTCTCCAAGGTGTTGTAGCTCCGTGAGGAGCTCCGAGCTCTCCGGGGAGGCCGCGCTGAGCTCAGAGGGGATCCCGGGGGTACCCACCAGGATCCCTGTCACTGACCCTGTCCCTGTCCCTGTCCCGCCCCCAGGATGGACCGCATGACGGAGGACGCGCTGCGCCTGAACCTGCTCAAGCGGAGCCTGGAGCCGGCCGAGGAGCGCGAGGACGTCCTGGCCAAGCGGCTCAAGATGGAGGGACACGAGGCCATGGAGAGGCTGAAGATGCTGGCGCTGCTCAAGCGCAAGGACCTGGCGGGGCTGGAGGTGCCCCACGAGCTCCCGGTGAAGCCGGACGGGATCAAGGGGTACGAGGAGAAGCTCAACGGGAGCCTGAGGCCCCACGGGGACGGGCGGAGCGCGGCCAGGCCGGGCAAGGAGAACATCAACGACGAGCCCGTGGATATGAGCGCCAGGAGGAGGTGGGTGCCGGGAATTCCGGGGCTCTGGTGGGGCAGGGAGGAGCTGGGGTGGGAATTAAATGGGATTTGGGGGGTCCCAGGAGCTGGGGAGGGATTTGGGAGCAGCAGGATGAGGGGGAATGAGGGCAGGGAAGGAATCAGGAAGGAATTGTTCCCTGGGAGGGTGGCACGGATTATCCAGGGATTCGTGGATTTCCCATCCCTGGAAGTGTCCGGGGCCAGGCTGGACAGGGGGAGGTGTCCCTGGAGGGTCCTGGCTGCATCCTCAGTGGAATTCCTTGGATATTGAGCTCACCCCGTGGGGCACCAGCATCGGACACGGACACCCGGATCAGGAGCCAGCCCTGGAGAGAGATGGGAATGTTCTAAATTGAGAAGTGGGACTGGGAATGTCCCGTTTTCCTGGATTTTCTTTGGGAATGTTCTCAAATGAGAAGTGGGACTGGGAATGTCCCGTTTTCCTGGATTTTCCTTGGGAATGTCCCATTTTCCTGGATTTTCTTTGGGAATGTTCTAAATTGAGAAGTGGGACTGGGAATGTCCCATTTTCCTGGATTTTCCTTGGGAATGTTCCACTCTAAGAGATGGGACTGGGAATGTCCCATTTTCCTGGATTTTCCTTGGGAATGTCCCATTTTCCTGGATTTTCCTTGGGAATATTCCACATCTCCTCACCTCTCCTGCCTCCCTCACCGTGGCTCCTCCTCCTGTTGGAATTCTGCTCTGCCCTGGACAAAGGAAATCCAACGATCCTCATGGATGGGATTTTTGCCCCCCTTGGATTCGGACTTTGCCTTGTTCCCCCGATGGAATGTCACTGATCCAGCCTGGATGTGTCCTGGTGCTCCTGCAGAAAGATCCCTGGGAGCTGTAGGACATCCCTGATCCAGGAAAATCCCGGCTCCACTGTGGATGTGCCAGCCCAGCTTGGAACTCCTGGGATTTTTGCCTGCCTGGGCTCCTCTGCCTCCTTCTCCTGGGATAATCTGGAATTTCTCTGCTGGAGCAGGAGCAGCTCCTTTGGAATATCCATGAGAACACCTGGAATGTTTGGGACACAAAGGCAATCCCAGCTCTGAGCATTTCCCAGCCTCGGAGCAGCCAAAGTGGGAGCTGGGATTGAGCTCCGAGCTCCCTCCTGGGTGTTCAGAGCTCCAAGTTTGGGAGGAGAGATTCCATGGTCTCCCCCACTCCAAGGACCTTCCAGTGAATTCCCACTGCTCCACGCTGGATTATCCCACAGTTTTCCAAGGCTCTGCAGCAGCAGGAATGAAATCCAGGAGAGCAAAGGGTTTTCCTTGGAGTTCCCTTTCCCAGGATGATCCCACTGGATTCCACCACTGATTTTTGGTTCATTTCCTTTCCCTGCTGCTCCTTTTTGATTCCCAATCCTGGCCATGGATCAGTTGGATATTCACGGAGGTTTTCCTTTATGGAATGAGCTTTTCCAGGAGATTTGGGTTGGGAGTGGGGCCGTTAATGGGGGGCTCAGCCCCTTCTCCACCACAGCGAGGATGAAAAATTCCAGGCTGGAGCATCCCTGCCATTCCCTCCCCTCCCAGCACCAGGACTCGCTCCTGATTCCCACCTGGGTGGGATTTACAGCCCTGGAGAGGGACCTGGGGGGTGAGGGAGGCATTTGGGGGACTCCTTCCCTCCTGGTGTCCGTGGGAGCTGTGCTGCCCCACATCCGTGCTGGAATGAGGGGATCCTGTTCCTGAAATCCCACATCCCTGGGGCTCCCAAATCCCACATCACTGCTCAGTGGGAATCCCAAAATCCTGCATCCCTGGTTCACTGGGGCTCCCAAAATCCCACATCCCTGGGACTGCCAAAACCCCACACCCCTGGCTCAGTGGGGCTCCCAAAATCCCACATCCCTGGGGCTCCCCAAATTCCACATCCCTGGGGCTCCCCAAACCCTACATCCCTGCTCAGTGGGGCTCCCCAAACCCCACATCCCTGGGGCTCCCAAAATCCCACATCCCTGGGGCTCCCCAAATCCCACATTCCTGGGGCTCCCCAAATCCCACATCCCTGGGGCTCCCCAAATCCCACACCCCTGCTCAGTGGGGCTCCCAAAATCCCACATCCCTGGGGCTCCCAAAATCCCACACCCCTGGCTCAGTGGGGCTCATCCCTGATTCAGTGGGGCTCCCCAAACTCCCCGTCCCTGGTTCAGTGGGGCTCCCCAAACCCCACACCCCTCCTCACTGGGGCTCCCCAAACCCACATCCCTGGCTCAGTGGGGCTCATCCCTGGCTCACTGGGGCTCCCCAAATCCCCCACCCCTCCTCACTGGGGCTCACCCCTGCCTCAGTGGGGCTCACCCCTGGCCCCGTGGGGCTCCCCACACCCCCCACCCCTCCTCACTGGGGCTCACCCCTGGTCAGTGGGGCTCCCCAAGCCCCCCACCCCTGCTCCGGAGGGCTCACCCCTCCTCACTGGGGCTCCCCAAATCCCACACCCCTGGTTCATGAGGCTCCCCAAACCCCCCACCCCTGACTCAGTGGGGCTCACCCCTGGCCCCGTGGGGCTCCCCATACCCCACCCCTCCTCTCTGGGGCTCCCCAAACCCCCCACCCCTGACTCAGTGGGGCTCACCCCTGGTTCAATGGGGCTCACCCCTGACTCAGTGGGCTCACCCCTGGTTCAATGGGGCTCACCCCTGACTCAGTGGGGCTCACCCCTGACTCAGTGGGGCTCACCCCTGGCCCCGGGGGGCTCCCCACACCCTCCACCCCTCCTCACCGGGGCTCACCCCCTGACTCAGTGGGGCTCACCCCTCCTCTCTGGGGCTCCCCACACCCCCCACCCCTCCTCACTGGGGCTCACCCCTGACTCAGTGGGGCTCACCCCTCCTCTCTGGGGCTCCCCACACCCCCACCCCTCCTCACCGGGTGCCCCCCGCAGTGACCCGGAGCGAGGCCGCCTGACCCCGTCCCCGGACGTCATCGTCCTGTCGGACAACGAGGCCTCCAGCCCCCGCTCCAGCTCCCGCATGGAGGAGCGGCTCAAGGCGGCCAACCTGGAGATGTTCAAGGTGAGGGGACGGGAATTCTGTCCCGGGAGGGAGAGAGACGGATTTGGGATAATTCTCAGCGAGTTCCAGCCGCAGCCCCCGGTTCCTGCACCTCTGGTCCCAATCCCCGCTGGGATTCAGCTCCCCCTCGCTGCCTCCCTCAGTTCTGCCCGGTTTTCCAGGGAAAAAGCCTGGAGGAGAGGCAGCAGCTGATCAAGCAGCTCCGGGATGAGCTGAGGCTGGAGGAGGCCCGGCTGGTGCTGCTGAAGAAGCTGCGGCAGAGCCAACTGCAGAAGGAGAACGTGGTGCAGAAGGTGAGGGGTGGGCACGGGATCCCTGTGGGATTCCCTCGGGAATTCCTGATCCCTGGGGATCCAAACCCACCGGATCCCCACCCCAGTGCTGATCCCAGGGATCCAAACCCTCGGCTCTGCCCCTGGATCCAAACCCCAGCAATTCCCAATCCCTGGGGATCCAAACCCACTGGATCCCCACCCCAGTGCTGATCCCAGGGATCCAAACCCTCGGCTCTGCCCCTGGATCCCCACCCCAGCTCTGATCCCAGGGATCCAAACCCTCTGGATCCCCACCCCAGCACTGATCCCTGGATCCCCAAACCCCCGGCTCTGCCCCTGGATCCCCAAACCCCCGGCTCTGCCCCTGGATCCCCACCCAGCACTGATCCCAGGGATCCAAACCCACTGGATCCCCACCCCAGCTCCAATCCCTGGATCCCCAAACCCGCAGCTCTGGCCCTGGATCCCCCCCCCAGTGCTGATCCCTGGGGATCCAAACCCTCGGCTCTGCCCCTGGATCCCCAGCAGTGATCCCTGGATCCCCAGCACTGATCCCTGGATCCCCAAACCCCCGACTGTGCCCTGGATCCCCAGATCCTCGGCTCTGCCCCTGGATCCCCAGCCCCGATCCCTGGATCCTCAAACCCTGGCTCTGCCCCTGGATCTGCAGCACTGATCCCTGGATCCCCAGCTCTGCCCTGGATCCCCAACCCCCCGGCTCTGCCCTGGATCCCCAGCCCCAATCCCTGGATCCCCAGCCCCAATCCCTGGATCCCCAAACCCCCGGCTCTGCCCTGGATCCCCAGCCCCAATCCCTGGATCCCCAGCCCCAATCCCTGGATCCCCAGCCCCAATCCCTGGATCCCCAAACCCCCGGCTGTGCCCTGGATCCCCAAACCCCCGGCTCTGCCCCTGGATCCCCAGCCCCAATCCCTGGATCCCCAAACCCCCGGCTGTGCCCTGGATCCCCAAACCCCCGGCTCTGCCCCTGGATCCCCAGCCCCAATCCCTGGATCCCCAACCCCCCAGCTCTGCCCCTGGATCCCCAGCAGTGATCCCTGGATCCCCAGCCCCAATCCCTGGATCCCCAACCCCCCGGCTCTGCCCCTGGATCCCCAGCCCCAATCCCTGGATCCCCAAACCCCCGGCTCTGCCCTGGATCCCCAGCCCCAATCCCTGGATCCCCAGCCCCGATCCCTCGATCCCCGGCTCTGCCCTGGATCCCCAAACCCCGGCTCTGCCCCTGGATCCCCAAACCCCGGCTCTGCCCCTGGATCCCCAAACCCCGGCTCTGCCCCTGGATCCCCAACCCCCCGGCTCTGCCCCTGGATCCCCAGCCCCGATCCCTGGATCCCCAAACCCCCAGCTCTGCCCCTGGATCCCCAGCCCCGATCCCTGGATCCCCAAACCCCCAGCTCTGCCCCTGGATCCCCAGCCCCGATCCCTGGATCCCCAAACCCCCAGCTCTGCCCCTGGATCCCCAGCCCCAATCCCTGGATCTCCAGCAGTGATCCCTGGATCCCCAGCCCCGATCCCTGGATCCCCAAACCCCGGCTCTGGCCCTGACCCCCTCCCCTCGGTGCCCCCAGACCCCCGTGGTGCAGAACGCCGCCTCCATCGTGCAGCCGTCCCCGGCCCACGTGGGACAGCAGGGCCTGTCCAAGATCCCCTCCCGGCCCGGAGCTCAGGGGGTGGAGCCGCAGAATTTGAGGACATTACAGGTGAGAATTCCTGGTTTTCCTGGTTTTCCTGGGTGCACACTGAGCTTTTTCCAAGAGGCCAAAGGAATTCCTGCAATTCCTGGGGGTTGGGGTTGGGTTTGGAGTTGGACTCGGTGATCCTTGTGGAGTTGGATATTCCATGATCCTGTGAATATCATGGAATATCCCTTGTCCCACCTGGAGTGGGATGAGGGTGGTGGGAATTCTTCCTGCTGCTCCCAGAGGAAAATCCACTGGGAGTGTTTGCTCCATGGATTTCTGCTGCTCTCCTTGACCATGGAGCAATTCCCGTGGGAAACAGGGATGTGCCAGCTCGAGCTGGGAAAAACCACAACCCTGTAAAATCCAGGAGAGTTTGGGGAACAGCGAAGGATTTGGGGCATCAGGAATTATCTGGGATTCTGGATAAGCAGGAATTCCATGGATCAGGGAATCAGAGCTCCAGGTTTCCCTGTTTTCTGTGGTTTTGTCACTGAGCTCAGGGGTCACTGAGGGTGGTTTGGGTTGTTGTTCCCAGTCCCAGGATGTGATTCCCTGTGGATTCTCCCTGTGGATCCGGGGCTGGTTTGGGTGGTTGTTCCCAATCCCAGTCTCTGATCCCTGTGGATTCTCCCTGAGGATTCAGGGGGTGGTTGTGGTTGTTGTGTGTGAATCCCAGACCTGATCCCTGTGGATCCGGGGGCTGGTTTGGGTTGTTGTGTCTGAATCCCAGGATCTGATCCCTGTGGATCCAGGGGCTGGTTTGGGTTGTTCTGTGTGAATCCCAGGCTCTGATCCCTGTGGATTCTCCCCGTGGATCCGGGAGGTGGTTGTGGTTGTTGTTCCCAATCCCAGTCTCTGATCCCTGTGGATTCGGGGGTGGTTTGGGTTGCTGTTCCCAATCCCAGGCTCTGATCCCTGTGGATCCTCCCTGTTGGTTTGGGTTGTTGTTCCCAATCCCAGACCTGATCCCCGTGGATCCTCCCTGTTGGTTTGGGTGGCTGTTCCCAATCCCAGACCTGATCCCTGTGGATCTGGGGGTGGTTGTGGTTGTTCTGTGTGAATCCCAGACCTGATCCCCGTGGATCCGGGGCTGGTTTGGGTTGCTGTTCCCAATCCCAGACCTGATCCCCGTGGATCCGGGATTGGTTTGGGTGGCTGTTCCCAATCCCAGTCTCTGATCCCCGTGGATCTGGGGGTGGTTGTGGTTGTTCCCAATCCCAGACCTGATCCCCATGGATCCAGGGGCTGGTTTGGGTTGCTGTTCCCAATCCCAGACCTGATCCCCGTGGATCCGGGGCTGGTTTGGGTTGCTGTTCCCAATCCCAGACCTGATCCCCGTGGATCCTCCCTGTTGGTTTGGGTGGCTGTTCCCAATCCCAGACCTGATCCCCGTGGATCTGGGGGTGGTTGTGGTTGTTCTGTGTGAATCCCAGACCTGATCCCTGTGGATCCGGGGGTTGTTGTGGTTGCTGTTCCCAATCCCAATCTCTGATCCCCGTGGATCCGGGGCTGGTTTGGGTTGTTCCCAATCCCAGACCTGATCCCTGTGGATCCGGGGGTTGTTGTGGTTGCTGTTCCCAATCCCAGACCTGATCCCCATGGATCCGGGGCTGGTTTGGGTGGCTGTTCCCAATCCCAGACCTGATCCCCGTGGATCCGGGGGTTGTTGTGGTTGCTGTTCCCAATCCCAGTCTCTGATCCCCGTGGATCCTCCCTGTTGGTTTGGGTTGTTGTTCCCAATCCCAGACCTGATCCCCGTGGATCCCCGCAGGGTCACAGCGTGATCCGCTCGGCCGCCAGCTCGGCCCTGCCCCACATGTTGATGTCCCAGCGCGTCATCGCCCCCAGCCCCGCGCAGCTCCAGGGCCAGCGCGGGCCCCAAAAACCCGGCCTGGTGCGGAGCTCCACGCCCGGGATGAGCCCGGCCATCAACTACCAACCGGTGAGGCTGCAGGGAATGGTTTTGGGGGGTTTCCAGTGGTTTGGGGGGGTTTCCAATGGTTTGGGGGGGTTGGACACTGGTTGGGGGGGTTGGACACTGGTTTGGGGGGGTTGTACACTGGTTTGGGGGGGTTGGATACTGGTTTGGGAGTGGTTTGGGGTGGCTGGGCACTGGTTTTGGGGGGTTTCCAGTGGTTTGGGGGGGTTAGACACTGGTTTGGGGGGGTTGGATACTGGTTGGGGGGGTTGGACACTGGTTTGGGGGGTTTGGCACTGGTTTGGGAGTGGTTTTCACTGCTTTGGGGTGGCTGGGCACTGGTTTGGGATGGTTTGGGCTGGTTTCTACTCATTTGGGGTGGTTCCCACTGGTTTGGGGGGTTTGGCACTGGTTTGGGGGGTTTTCAGTGGTTTGGGGTGGCTGGCCACTGGTTTGGGCTGGTTTCCACTGGTTTGGGATGGCTGGGCACTGGTTTGGAATGGTTTCCACTGGTTTGGGCTGGTTGGGCACTGGTTTGGAATGGTTTCCACTGGTTTGGGATGGCTGGGCACTGGTTTGGGATGGTTCCCACTGATTGGGGCTGGCTGGGCACTGGTCTGGACTGGTTTCCACTGGTTTGGGGTGGTTGGGGCTGGCTGGGCACTGACTGGGGCTGCCTGGGCTCTGGTTTGTACCGGTTTGCACTGGTTTGCACTCGTTTTTTACCGGTTTGTACCGGTTTGGGCACTGCTTTGAGCCGGTTGGGGCCGGCTGGGCACTGGTTTGTACCAGTTTGAACTGGTTTGTGCCACTTTGGGCCCTCACCTCAAGGCCACACCCGCTCACTCCTCCCTCTGCACTTCCCGGGATTCCCCAACCCCTGTGTCCCCCCTGAGGGCTCCCGGGGCTCCTGATAATCCCAAATCCCCTCCCCAATCCCAAATCCCCTCCCCAATCCCAAATCCCCAATCCCAAATTCCCTCCCCAATCCCAAATCCCCAATCCCAAATTCCCTCCCCAATCCCAAATCCCCAATCCCAAATTCTCTCCCCAGTCCCAAATCCCCTCCCCAATCCCAAATTCCCTTCCCAATCCCAAATTCTCTCCCCAGTCCCAAATCCCCTCCCCAGTCCCAAATTCCCTCCCCAATCCCAAACTCCCTCCTGACTGTGTCTCCTCCTCAGCAATCCGTCTCCTGGTGCTCCCAAACATCCCCAATTCCCCCCCTAACCCCCTCTCCCCCACAGCAATCCGGCTCCTGGTGCTCCCAGCGATCCCAAATTCCCTTTCCAATCCCAAACTCCCTTCCCAACCCCAAATTCCCTCCTTGACCCCTTCTCTTCCGCAGCAATCTGGCTCCTGGTGCTCCCAACAATCCCAAATTCCCTCCTCAATGCCAAATCCCCTTCCCAACCCCAAATTCCTTTCCCAATCCCAAATTCCCTCCTTGACTGTGCCTCCCCCACAGCAATCCGGCTCCTGGTGCTCCCAGTGATCCCAAATTCCCTCCCTGACCCCAAATTCCCTCCCCAATCCCAAATTCCCTCCCTGACCCCAAATCCCCTTCCCAATCCCAAATTCCCACCCTGCCTGTGCCTCCCCCACAGCAATCCGGCTCCTGGTGCTCCCAACGACCCCAAACTCCCTCCCCAACCCCAAACTCCCTCCCCAACCCCAAATTCCCCCCTAACCCCCTCTCCCCCACAGCAATCCAGCTCCTGGTGCTCCCAGCAATCCCAAATTCCCTTTCCAATCCCAAACTCCCTCCCCAACCCCAAACTCCCTTCCCAACCCCAAATTCCCCCTAACCCCCTCTCCCCCACAGCAATCCGGCTCCTGGTGCTCCCAGTGATCCCAAATCCCCTCCCCAACCCCAAATTCCCCCCTAACCCCCTCTCCCCCACAGCAATCCGGCTCCTCGGTGCCGTGCCAGCGCTCGTCCTCCTCCGCCATCTACATGAACCTCGCGTCCCACATGCAGCCGGGCTCGGTGGCCCGCGTGTCGTCCCCTCTGCCCAGCCCCGGCTCCCTCTCCGACGCCGCCAATTCCCAGGCCGCCGCCAAGCTGGCGCTGAGGAAGCAGCTGGAGAAAACCCTGCTGGAAATTCCGCCCCCGAAGCCGCCGGCGCCGCTGCTGCACTTCCTGCCCAGCGCCGCCAACAGCGAGTTCATCTACATGGTGGGGCTGGAGGAGGTGGTGCAGAGCGTCATCGACAGCCAAGGTCACTGCCCCGGGGGGAATGGGGGGTCTGGGGGGAAAAATGGGGGGTTCTGGGGAAAATGGGGAGATTCCGAGGGAAAATGGGGAGATTCTGAGGGAAAATGGGGAGATTCCGAGGGAAAATGGGGAGATTCTGGGAGAAAATGGGGAGATTCTGGGAGAAAATGGGGAGATTCTGAGGGAAAATGGGGAGATTCCGAGGGAAAATGGGGAGATTCTGGGAGAAAATGGGGAGATTCTGAGGGAAAATGGGGAGATTTTGGGAGAAAATGGGGAGATTCTGGGAGAAAATGGGGAGATTCTGGGAGAAAATGGGGAGATTCCGAGGGAAAATGGGGAGATTCTGGGAGAAAATGGGGAGATTCTGGGAGAAAATGGGGAGATTCTGAGGGAAAATGGGGAGATTCCGAGGGAAAATGGGGAGATTCCGAGGGAAAATGGGGAGATTCTGGGAGAAAATGGGGAGATTCCGAGGGAAAATGGGGAGATTCTGAGGGAAAATGGGGAGATTCTGAGGGAAAATGGGGAGATTCCGAGGGAAAATGGGGAGATTCTGGGGGAAAATGGGGAGATTCCGAGGGAAAATGGGGAGATTCTGGGAGAAAATGGGGAGATTCTGGGAGAAAATGGGGAGATTCTGAGGGAAAATGGGGAGATTCTGGGAGAAAATGGGGAGATTCCGAGGGAAAATGGGGAGATTCCGAGGGAAAATGGGGAGATTCCGAGGGAAAATGGGGAGATTCCGAGGGAAAATGGGGAGATTTTGGGGGAAAATGGGGAGATTCTGGGAGAAAATGGGGAGATTCTGAGGGAAAATGGGGAGATTCTGGGAGAAAATGGGGAGATTCCGAGGGAAAATGGGGAGATTCTGGGAGAAAATGGGGAGATTCCGAGGGAAAATGGGGAGATTCTGAGGGAAAATGGGGAGATTCTGGGGGAAAATGGGGAGATTCTGGGAGAAAATGGGGAGATTCCGAGGGAAAATGGGGAGATTCTGAGGGAAAATGGGGAGATTCTGGGAGAAAATGGGGAGATTCCGAGGGAAAATGGGGAGATTTTGGGGGAAAATGGGGAGATTCTGGGAGAAAATGGGGAGATTCTGAGGGAAAATGGGGAGATTTTGGGAGAAAATGGGGAGATTCTGGGGGAAAATGGGGAGATTCTGGGAGAAAATGGGGAGATTTTGGGGGAAAATGGGGAGATTCTGGGAGAAAATGGGGAGATTCTGGGAGAAAATGGGGAGATTCTGAGGGAAAATGGGGAGATTCTGAGGGAAAATGGGGAGATTCTGGGGGAAAATGGGGAGATTCTGGGAGAAAATGGGGAGATTCTGAGGGAAAATGGGGAGATTCTGGGAGAAAATGGGGAGATTCTGAGGGAAAATGGGGAGATTCTGAGGGAAAATGGGGAGATTCCGAGGGAAAATGGGGAGATTTTGGGGGAAAATGGGGAGATTCTGGGAGAAAATGGGGAGATTCTGGGAGAAAATGGGGAGATTCTGAGGGAAAATGGGGAGATTCTGGGAGAAAATGGGGAGATTCTGAGGGAAAATGGGGAGATTCTGGGAGAAAATGGGGAGATTCTGAGGGAAAATGGGGAGATTCTGAGGGAAAATGGGGAGATTCCGAGGGAAAATGGGGAGATTTTGGGGGAAAATGGGGAGATTCTGGGAGAAAATGGGGAGATTCTGGGAGAAAATGGGGAGATTCTGAGGGAAAATGGGGAGATTCTGAGGGAAAATGGGGAGATTCCGAGGGAAAATGGGGAGATTTTGAGGGAAAATGGGGAGATTCTGAGGGAAAATGGGGAGATTTTGGGGGTTCAGCCCCGGTTTGGGGGGTTCCAGGCTCATCCTCGAGGGAAAACGGGGAGATTTCAAGGGAAAGTGGGGAGATTCCAAGGGAAAACAGGGAGATTCTGGGGATTCAGCCCCAATTTGGGGTGTTCCAGGCTCATCCTCGAGGGAAAACTGGGGGGTTCCAGGGGAAAACGGGGAGATTCTGAGGGAAAACAGGGAGATTTCAGGGGAAAATGGGGAGATTCCGGGGGTTCAGCCCCGATTTGGGGCATTCTGGGGTCATCCCCAAAGGAAAACTGGGAGATTCTGGGGATTCAGCCCAAATTTGGGGGGTTCCAGGCTCATCCTCGAGGGAGAACTGGGGGGTTCCGGGGGGTTCAGCCCAGTTCAGGGGGTTCCAGGTGGTTCAGGCCTGGTTTGGGGCGTTCTGGGGTCATCCCCGAGGAAAGTGGGGAGATTCTGGGGGTTCAGCCCCAATTTGGGGCATTCTAGGGTCATCCTCGAGGGAAAACTGGGGGGTTTGGGGAGAAAACGGGGAGATTCTGGGGGTTTAGCCCCGGTTTGGGGCATTCTAGGGTCATCCCTAAAGGAAAACTGGGGGGTTCCAGGGGTTCAGCCCCAGTTTGGGGGGTTCCAGGCTCATCCTCGAGGGAGAACTGGGAGATTCCAGGGGGTTCAGCCCCGATTTTTGGGGCATTCCGGGCTGAAATTTGGGGTTTAGGGTGAAACTGGGACATTTGGGGGGGTTTAGGGTGAAACTCTGGGATTTGGGGGGGTTTAGGGTGAAACTGGGACATTTGGGGGGGTTTGAGGTGAAACTGGGACATTTGGGGGGGTTTAGGGTGAAACTGGGACATTTGGGGGGGTTTGAGGTGAAACTGGGACATTTGGGGGGGTTTGGGGTGAAACTGGGACATTTGGGGGATGCTGGGAAGGGTTTTAGGAGGAGTTCCTGGGGTTTGGGGGGAAACTCTGGAGTTTTGGGGTGGGTTTGAAGGTTTTTAATGGGTTTGTAGGATTTCAGATGAAATTTGTGGGATTTCAGACCAAATTTGTGGGATTTCAGACCAAATTTGTGGGATTTCAGACCAAATTTGCAGGATTTTAGACAAAATTTGTGAGATTTTAGACCAAATTTGTGGGATTTTAGACAAAATTTTCAGGACCAGATTTTGGCCAAAAATTTCATTATTTTGGCGCAGTTTTTTGTGGTTTCAGCCCAGATTTTTGTGATTTCAGTCCAGATTTTCACGATTTTGTCCCAGATTTTGCGATTTCAGCCCAGATTTTCACAATTTCTGCCCAATTTTTTATGATTTCTGTCCAGATTTTCACAATTTCTGCCCAGTTTTTGCGATTTCACCCCAGATTTTCACGATTTCTGCCCAGTTTTTGCTATTTCACCCCAGATATTCATGATTTCAGCCCAGATTTTCACAATTTCAGCCCAGATTTTCACGATTTTCACGATTTTGGCCCAGTTTTTGCTATTTCACTCCAGATTTTCACGATTTCTGCCCAGTTTTTGCTATTTCACCCCAGATTTTCACAATTTCTGCCCAATTTTTGCGATTTCACCCCAGATTTTCACAATTTCACCCCAGATTTTCACAATTTTCACAATTTTGGCCCAGTTTTTGCTATTTCGGCCCAGTTTTTGCGATTTCACCCCAGATTTTCACGATTTTCACAATTTTGGCCCAGTTTTTGCTATTTCACTCCAGATTTTCACGATTTCTGCCCAGTTTTTGCTATTTCACCCCAGATTTTCACAATTTCTGCCCAATTTTTGCGATTTCACCCCAGATTTTCACAATTTCACCCCAGATTTTCACAATTTTCACAATTTTGGCCCAGTTTTTGCTATTTCGGCCCAGTTTTTGCGATTTCAGCCCAGATTTTCACGATTTTCACGATTTTGGCCCAGTTTTTGCTATTTCACTCCAGATTTTCACGATTTCTGCCCAATTTTTGCGATTTCACCCCAGATTTTCACGATTTCACCCCAGATTTTCACGATTGCACCCCAGATTTTCACGATTTTCACGCTTTTGGCCCAGTTTTTTGCTGTTTCAGCCCGGTTTTGCTGGTGCTGAGGCGGGTGTGCCCTGCAGGGAAGAGCGCCCCGGCGGTGGCGCGCGTGGAGCCCTTCGTGTGCGCTCAGTGCCGCACGGATTTCACGCCGCACTGGAAGCAGGAGAAGGGCGGGAGGATCCTCTGTGAGCAGTGCCAGACCTCCAACCAGAAGAAGGCGCTCAAGGCCGAGCACACGAATCGCCTCAAGAACGCCTTCGTCAAGGCCCTGCAGCAGGAGCAGGTCGGGATCCACCCTGGGGGTGCCCGGCAGGGCGCACCCGGCTGTGCTCAACGGCTGAAACCGGCCCAAACCAGACCAAACCATTCCAAACCAGCCCAAACCAGACCAAACCAGCCCAAACCAGACCAAACCAGACCAAACCAGCCCAAACCAGCCCAAACCAGCCCAAAATACTCATCCCATCCCAGCCCAAACCAGCCCAAACCATTCCAAACCAGACCAAACCATTCCAAACCAGACCAAACCACACCAAACCATTCCAAACCATTCCAAACCAGCCCAAACCAGCCCAAAATATTCCAAAACATTCACCCCATCCCAAACCATTCCAAACCAGACCAAACCAGACCAAACCAGCCCAAACCAGACCAAACCAGACCAAACCAGACCAAACCAGCCCAAACCAGCCCAAACCAGACCAAACCAGCCCAAACCAGACCAAACCAGACCAAACCAGACCAAACCAGACCAAACCAGCCCAAACCAGACCAAACCAGCCCAAACCAGACCAAACCAGACCAAACCAGACCAAACCAGCCCAAACCAGACCAAACCAGACCAAACTATCCCAAACCATTCCAAACCAGCCCAAACCAGACCAAACCAGACCAAACCAGACCAAACCAGACCAAACCAGACCAAACCAGCCCAAAATACTCACCCCATCCCAGCCCAAACCAGCCCAAACCAGACCAAACCAGCCCAAACCATTCCAAAACATTCACCCCATCCCAAACCAGCCCAAACCAGCCCAAAATATTCCAAAACATTCACCCCATCCCAAACCATTCCAAACCAGCCCAAACCAGACCAAACCATTCCAAACCAGCCCAAACCAGACCAAACCATTCCAAACCAGACCAAACCATTCCAAACCAGCCCAAACCAGCCCAAAATATTCACCCCATCCCAGCCCAAACTAGCCCAAACCAGCCCAAAATATTCCAAAACATTTACCCCAGACCAAACCAGCTCAAAATATTCCAAACTACTCATCCCAAACCAGCCCAAACCAGCTCAAACTACTCATTCCATCCCATCCCAAACCAGCTCATCCCAGCCCAAACTATCCCAAACCATTCCAAACTATCCTAAACCAGCCCAAAATATTCCAGACTATCCCAAATCAGCCCAAACCAGCCCATTCCAGCCCAAACTACTCATCCCAGCCCAAAGCAGCCCAAACCATCCCAAACCAGCCCAAACCATCTCAAACCAGCCCAAACCATCCCAAACCAGCTCAAACCATCCCAAAATATCCCAAACCAGCCCAAACCATCCCAAACCACTCATCCCGTCCCAAACTACTCATCCCATCCCATCCCAAACCATCCCAAACCATTCCAAACTATCCCAAACCATCCCATCCTAAACCAGCCCAAACCAGCTAAAACCATTCCAAACTATCCCAAACCAGCTCATCCCAGCCCAAACCAACCCAAACCATCCCAAACCATCCCAAACTATCCCAAACCAGCTCATCCCAGCCCAAACCAGCCCAAACCAGCCCAGCCCATCCCAAACCATTCCAAACCAGCCCAAACCATTCCAAACTATCCCAACCAGACCAAACCAGCCCAAAATATTCCAAACTACTCATCTCAAACCAGCCCAAACCATCTCAAACCAGCCCAAACCATCCCAAACCAGCTCAAACCATCCCAAACCACTCATCCCATCCCAAACTACTCATCCCATCCCAAACCATCCCATCCCATCCCATCCCATCCATCCCATCCCATCCCATCCCATCCCATCCCATCCCATCCCATCCCATCCCATCCCATCCCATCCCATCCCATCCCAAACGTCCCAACCCATCCCGTTGTTCCCATTGATCCCATCCCATTCATCCCATCCCAGCCAGGTTGGCCCATGGGAATTGTTCCCAAGGAATTGCAGGGGATGCCATTCCCAAGGGAATTCCACGGGATGCCATTCCCATGGGAATTGAAGGGGAAATCATTCCCAAGGAATTGAATGGGATGACATTCCCAAGGAATTCCATGGGATACCATTCCTGAGGAATTGAATGGGATGACATTCCCAAGGAACTGAGTGGGATGGCATTCCCATGGAAATGGAACAGGATGGCATTCCCAAGGAATTGAATGGGATGCCATTCCCAAGGAATTCCAGGGATGCCATTCCCGAGGGAATTTCAGGGATGACATTCCCAAGGAATTCCACGGGATGCCATTCCCAAGGGAATTCCATGGGATACCATTCCCGAGGAAATTCCAGGGATGCCATTCCCAAGGAATTCCAGGGATGCCATTCCCAAGGAATTCCCGGGATGCCATTCCCAAGGGAATTCCATGGGATACCATTCCCGAGGAATTCCCGGGATGCCATTCCCCATTCCCAGTGCCTGACCCATCCCTGTCCCCCAGGAGATCGAGCAGCGGCTGCAGCAGCAGGCTGCCCTGTCCCCCACGGCCGCGCCCGCCGTGCCCAGCGTGGGCAAACAGGACGGGATCCTGCGGCACCACTCGCTCCGGCAGGTGGGAATGGGGTGGGATATGGGGTGGGGTAAATGGGGTGGGATAAATGGGGTGGTGGGGATCACGGGGTGGGGTCACAGGTGGGATATGGGGTGGGATAAATGGGATGGGATCATGGGGTGGGATAAATGGGGTGGGATAAATGGGGTGGGATATGGGGTGGGATATGGGTGGGATAAATGGGATGGGATCACAGGATGGGGTAACGGGTGGGATAAATGGGGTGGGATAAATGGGGTGGGATAAATGGGGTGGGATATGGGGTGGGATATGGGGTGGGATAAATGGGATGGGATCACGGGGTGGGGTAACGGGGTGGGATAAATGGGGTGGGATAAATGGGGTGGGATAGATGGGATGGTGGGGATAACAGGGTGGGGTAAATGGAATGGGATAACGGGGTGGGATATGGGGTGGGATAAATGGGGTGGGATAGATGGGATGGTGGGGATAACGGGGTGGGGTAAATGGAATGGGATAACGGGGTGGGATATGGGGTGGGATAAATGGGGTGGGATAGATGGGGTGGGATAAATGGAGTGGGATAAATGGGGTGGGATAATGGGGTGGGATAAATGGAATGGGATAAATGGGATGGTGGGGATCATGGGATGGGATCATTGGGTGGGATAATGGGGTGGGATAAATGAGATGGGATAAATGGAATGGGATAAATGGGATGGGATCATTGGGTGGGGTCACGGGGTGGGATCACAGGATGGGATCATTGCGTGGGATAACGGGGTGGGATAAATGGGGTGGGATAAATGGGATGGGATAAATGGAATGGGATAGATGGAATGGGATCACGGAGTGGGATAATGGGGTGGGATAAATGGGGTGGGATATGGGGTGGGATAAATGGGATGGGATCACGGGGTGGGGTAACGGGGTGGGATAAATGGGGTGGGATAAATAGGGTGGGATAAATGGGGTGGGATATAGGGTGGGATAAATGGGATGGTGGGATCACGGGGTGGGGTAAATGGAATGGGATAACGGGGTGGGATAACAGGGTGAGATAACGGGGTGGGATCAATGGGGTGGGATCAATGGGATGGGATATGGGGTGGGATAACGGGATGGGGTAATGGGGTGGCACAATGGGGTGGGGTAATGGGGTGGGATAACGGGGTGGAATAACAGGGTGGGATATGGGGTGGGATCATGGGGTGGGGTAACGGGGTGGGATATGGGGTGGGATAATGGGGTGGGACAATGGGGTGGGGTAATGGGGTGGGATAACGGGGTGGGATAACGGGGTGGGATAACAGGGTGGGATAAATGGGATGGGATCATTGGGTGGGGTAACGGGGTGGGAAACCGGGATGGGGTAATGGGGTGAGACAATGGGGTGGGATAACAGGGTGGGATATGGGGTGGGATATGGGGTGGGGTAATGGGTGGGGTAATGGGGTGGGGTGATGGGGTGGGATATGGGGTGGGGTAATGGGGTGGGATAACAGAATGGGGTAATGGGATGGGATCATGGTGTGTGATCATGGGATGCGATCACGGGATGGGATCATTGGGTGGGACAATAGGGTGGGACAATGGGGTGGGACAGTGGGGTGGGACAATGGCGTGGGCTGCGTCCATCGGGTTGGGGTGGAATTCCCCCCTTTGTCCCCACAACCCCGAGCCCTCCCGGTGCCCCACAGGCCCCCAGCCCCAGAGCAGCCTCCAGCGCGGCATCCCCACCTCAGCCCGCTCCATGCTCTCCAACTTCGCCCAGGCCCCGCAGCTCTCGGTGGCCGGGGGGCTCCTGGGAATGCCAGGTACGGCCCCGGGACTGGGGTGGGGTGGGATCAGTGGGGTGGGATGGGATGGGATCAATGGGATCAATGGGATGGGAATGGGGATGGGATGGATGGGGTGGGATGGGATGGGATGGATGGGATGGGATCAATGGGATGGGATGGGATGGATGGGGTGGGATGGGATGGGATGGGACAGCTCAGGCCACACCCACTGGATTTTGGGCCAGAATTTGGGAAATCCCACCCTGTGCCAGCCCTGTCCTGGCCCTTCCTGCCCCACGGGGGTTCCAAGGTGGCTGTGGGATCGGTGGGATTGGTGGGGGCCGTGGGGTCCATGAGGTCTGTGGGATCTCTGGGGTCTGTGGGATCCATGGGATCGGTGGGATCTGTGGGGTCTGTGGGGTCCCTGGGCTCTGTGGGGTCCCTGGGCTCCCTGGGCTCGTTGGGATCTGTGGGCTCCGTGCAGTTCATGGGGTCCCTGGGCTCTGTGGGATCTGTGGGGTCTGTGGGGTCCCTGGGATCGTTGTGACTGGTGGGATCCGTGCTGTCCCTGGGCTCTGTGGGGTCCCTGGGCTCCGTGGGATCGTTGGGATCTGTGGGGTCCCTGGGGTCCCTGGCATCCCTGGGATCATTGGGATCCCTGGGCTCGCTGTGACTGCTGTGCTCGGTGCTGTCCCTGGGATCGTTGGGGTCTGTGGGGTCCCTGGGTTCTGTGGGGTCCCTGGGCTCCCTGGGATCGCTGGGATCAGTGGGACCCATGTGACCGGTGTGCTCGGTGCTGTCCCTGGGCTCGTTGGGATCGTTGGGATCTGTGGGGTCCCTGGGCTCCCTGGGATCGTTGGGATCATTGGGGTCCCTGGGATCATTGGGGTCCCTGGGCTCGCTGTGACCGCCGTGCTCGGTGCTGTCCCTGGGCTCCCTGGGCTCTGTGGGGTCCCTGGGCTCCCTGGGCTCGCTGTGACCGCCGTGCTCGGTTCACCGCAGGGGTGAACATCGCCTACCTGAACGCCGGCATCGGGGGCCACAAAGCGTCGAGCCTGGCGGACCGGCAGCGGGAATACCTGCTGGATATGATCCCGCCCCGCTCCATATCCCAGTCCATCAGCGGACAGAAATAACCCCGGCTGCCCCCGCCCTCCTCCCTCCCTCCGGGCCGGGCCGGGCCGGGCCGTGCCGCGCCTGCACTCCCGGGGAGAGCAAACCGCGAAAAACCCCGGAGAAACAAACCAGAAAAAGTGGGAAAAAAACCACCGGGAGAGACAAAAAAAAAAAAACATTTGAGAGCGCGCCCGGCCCCGATCCCAGCCCGGGATCCCCTCGGGGTGTCCGGGCAGCCCCGGCCCCGCCGCTCGTTTTTGTAACGCCGCCGCTTCCTCCTCGTCTCGTGGGTTGTTTTTTGCCCCTTTTTTCCTTATTTTTTCCCCTCCTTTTCCCTTGGCTCCATGGATGGTTAAAGCTTTTTTCTCCCTTTTTCCAGAGACTTTGGCAAGGGCACCTTCCCCGGGTTCCCCCGGGGGGAGATTTTGGGGGGCTGAGCCTGGGGGGGATTGGGGGTGACTGGGGGGGGTGGCTCTGATCAGAGGGGGGCAAATCCTGGGGGGAAAATGGGATCTGATCCTGGGGGAGAAATCTTGAGGGACAAATCCCTTTGGGATCTGATCCTGAGGGACAAATCCCCTTTGGGATTTGATCCTGGGGGAGAAATCCTGAGGGAGAAATGGGATCTGATCCTGGGGGAGAAATGGGATCTGATCCTGGGGGGAAAATGGGATCTGATCCTGGGGGAGAAATGGGATCTGATCCTGGGGGAGAAATGGGATCTGATCCTGGGGAGGAAATTCCTTTGGGATGTGATCCTGGGGGACAAATCCTGGGGGACAAATTCCCTTTGGGATCTGATCCTGGGGGACAAATCCTGGGGGACAAATGGGATCTGATCCTGGGGGAGAAATCTTGAGGGACAAATCCCTTTTGGGATCTAATCCTGAGGGACAAATCCCCTTTGGGATTTGATCCTGGGGGACAAATCCTGGGGGAGAAATGGGATCTGATCCTGGGGGAGAAATGGGATCTGATCCTGAGGGAGAAATGGGATCTGATCCTGGGGAGGAAATTCCTTTGGGATGTGATCCTGGGGGACAAATCCTGGGGGACAAATTCCCTTTGGGATCTGATCCTGAGGGACAAATCCTCTTTGGGATTTGATCCTGGGGGAGAAATCCTGGGGGACAAATCCTCTTTGGGATCTGATCCTGGGGGACAAATCCCTTTGGGATGTGATCCTGGGGGATAAATTCCTTTGGGATCTGATCCCTGGAGGACAAAGCCCCTTTGGGATCTGATCTTGGGGGACAAATCCTGGGGGACAAATGGGATCTGATCCTGAGGAACAAATCCCCTTTGGGATCTGATCCTGGGGGACAAATCCTGAGGGATAAATCCTGGGGGAAAATCCCCTTTGGGATCCGATCCTGGGGGACAAATCCCCTTTGGGATCTGATCCTGGGGGACAAATCCACTTTGGGATCTGATCCTGGGGTGTCACCACCCCCTGGCCCCAATCTCGAGGTGTCACCTCCCCCTGTCCCCGACCCCAGAGGTGCCATCCCTGATCCCTGGGCTCCCATCCCTGTCCCGATGTCCCCGGGGGTGACAAACGCTGCCAGACCCACCCCGGGAGGTCCCTCAATGTCCCCAGGGTCCCCCAGGAGGTCCCTCAATGTCCCCAGGGTCCCCCCGGGAGGTCCCTCAATGTCCCCAGGGTCCCCCCGGAGGTCCCTCCGTGTCCCCAGGGGTCCCTGGAGGTGACCAGACCCCCCCACCCAGGGGTGTCCCCACGGGGGGGACACGTGGTGGCTCCAGAGCCGAGAGCGGAGCGGAGGCGCGGCCAGGGCGGGTGAGTGACCCCGGAATTGTCCCCAGAATTGTCCCCAAAACTGTCCCCAGGTGTCCCCAAAACTGTCCCCAGAACTGTCCCCAGGTGTCCCCAGGTGTCCCCAGTCCCTGCATGCTCCGGAGCCGCGCTGGCCCCTCCCTGTCACCTCTGTCACCCAAGGGTGGCACCGATGGCTCCTGTGTCCCCCAGGGACAGCGGGGGGGTCCTTGTGTGACACCCTGGGGGTGACAGGGGTGGCACTGGGGGGGTCCCTGATGTCCCTGGGGTGGCACTGGGGGTCACTGATGTCCCTGGGGTGACACTGGGGGCTCCCTGATGTCCCTGGGGTGGCACTGGGCGTCACTGATGTCCCCAAGGGTGGCACTGGGGGTGTCCCCAGGGGGGTCTCAGTGTCCCCTCTGTTCCCAAGGGTGGCACTGGGGGGTCCCTGTGTGGCACCCTGGGGGTGACAGGGGTGACACTGGGGGGTCTCTGATGTCCCCAGGGGTGGCACTGGGGGCTCCCTGCCCCTCCCTGTCACCTCTGTCACCCTGGGGTGGCACCGTTGGCTCCTGTGTCCCCAGGGACAGCAGGGGGGTGACAGGGGTGGCACTGGGGGGGGGTCCCTGATGTCCCCTCTGTCACCCCGGGGTGGCACTGGGGGGGTCACTGATGTCCCCAAGGGTGGCACTGGGGGTGTCCCCAGGGGGGTCTCAGTGTCCCCTCTGCCCCAGGGGTGACACTGGGGGGGTCCCAGTGTCCCCTCTGTCCCCAGGGGGGGTCTCAGTGTCCCTCTGCCCCCAGGGGTGACACTGGGGGGTCCCAGTGTCCCCTCTGTCCCTCGGGGGTCCCAGTGTCCCCTCTGTCACCCCGGGGTGGCACTGGGGGGGTCCCAGTGTCCCCTCTGTCCCTCGGGGGTCCCAGTGTCCCCTCTGTCACCCCGGGGTGGCACTGGGGGTCTCTGATGTCCCCGGGGTGGCACTGGGGGGGTCCCAGTGTCCCCTCTGACCCCAGGTGGGTCCAGTGTCCCCTCTGTCACCCCGGGGTGGCACTGGGGGGGGTCTCAGTGTCCCCGGGGGTGTCCCCAGGGGGTCCCGGTGTCCCCCGGGGGTGTCCAGGACCCCCCAAAGCAGAAATGAGCCGCGAGAAAATTCTCGATTTGCACTTCAGCCTCCCCTCCCCTCCCCTCCCTTCCCCTCCTCTCCCCCTCCCCTCCCCCTCCCTTTCCCCCCCCACCCCATTTTTTTGTGCTTTCAGTGAATTTTATTCATTTCCTTTTTTTTCCCCTGATTTTTGGAGCCCCTCCCCAAATTCCAGCTCCTCTCGTGCAATTCCCAAACCCCCCCAAAACCGGGGGGGACCCCAAAACCTGGGGGGACCCCAGAACCGGGGGGACCCCAGAACCGGGGGGACCCCAAAACTCGGGGGGACCCCAGAACCGGGGGGGGAGACCCCAAAACCTGGAGGGAACCCCAAAACCGGGGGAGAGACCCCAAACCTGGGGGGAGACCCCAAAACCGGGGGGAGACCCCAAAACCGGGGGGGACCCCAAAACTGTGGAGGGGACACCCCAAACCCGCGGGGAGACCCCAAAACTCCGGGGGAGACCCCAAAACCCAGGGGGAAACCCCAAAACCCGGGGGGGGGACCCCAAAACCGGGGGGAGACCCCAAAACCTGGGGGGACCCCAAAATCAGGGGGGGAAACCCCACCTGTAAATTTTGGGGGGTCCCCACCCCCCCAAACCCTCCCAGCCCCCTCCTCAAATTTAATGAGCACTTACCGGGGGGGGAGGGGGGGACCCCCCCAAAATTTTGGGGTTTATTCTGATTTTTGGGGTTTATTGGGATTTTTTGGGGTTTATTGGGATTTTTTGGGGTTTATACTCTGTGATTTTTTGGGTTCATTCTGATTTTTTGGGGTTTATTGGGATTTTTGGGGTTTTATTCTGATTTTTGGGGTTTATTCTGATTTTTGGGGTTTATTCTGATTTTTTGGGGTTTATTCTGAATATTTGGGGTTTATTGGGATTTTTGGGGTTTATTCTGGGATTTTGGGTTATTCTGGATTTTTTGGGGGTTCATTCGATTTTTTTTGGGTTTTATTGGGATTTTTGGGGTTTATTCTGATTTTGGGTTATTTGAATTTTTGGGGTTTATTCTGATTTTTGGGGTTTATTCTGATTTTTTGGGGTTTATTCGGAATTTTTGGGGTTTATTCTGAATATTTGGGGTTTATTGGGATTTTTTGGGGTTTATTCTGAATTTTTGGGGTTTATTGGGATTTTTGGGGTTTATTCTGAATTTTTGGGGTTTATTCTGATTTTTTGGGGTTTATTGGGATTTTTTGGGGTTTATTCTGATTTTTGGGGTTTATTGGGATTTTTTGGGGTTTATTCTGAATATTTGGGGTTCATTCTGATTTTTTGGGGTTTATTGGGATTTTTGGGATTTATTCTGATTTTTTGGGGTTTATTGCGATTTTTTTGGGGTTTATTCTGATTTTTGGAGTTTATTCTGAATTTTTGGGGTTTATTCTGATTTTTTAGGATTTATAGGGATTTTTTGGGGTTTATTCTGATTTTTGGAGTTTATTCTGATTTTTTGGGGTTTATTCTGATTTTTTGGGGTTTATTGGGATTTTTGGGGTTCATTGTTTTTTTGGGGTTTATTCTGAACTTTGGGGTTTATTCTGAATTTTGGGTTTTATTCTGAACTTTTGGGGTTTATTCTGATTTTTGGGGTTTATTGGGATTTTTCGGGGTTTTATTCTGAATTTTTGGGTTTTATTCTGAATTTTGGGGTTTTTTTTTTTTTTTTTTTTTTTTTTTTTTTTTTTTTTATTCTGATTTTTTGGGGTTTTTTATGCAGAAATTGGGGAATTTTGGGGCCTTTTCCTTGGTTTTGACCCTTCCCAGCTGCTCCCCCAAATCCCCCCGGGAGCACTTTGACAATTTCGGGTTTTTTGGGGTTAAACCCTGAGGTTTTGGGGTTTCTTTTACTCCTGGGTCCCCCCCAAAGTGCCACTGTCCCCCCTCCCCCAGGGCCGAATTTCAATGGAGAAAATGAAATTTTTTATAAAATAAAAAACCCTAAAAAAGGGAATTTTCACCCTAAAAATGGTGAAACCCCAGAAAAAATCCCAAACCCAAGTGCAATAGTGGGGGGGGGGCGAACTTTTGGGTGCTAAAAATGAAAATTTTGGGGTTGGGGGGGACCCCTGAACCCCCTCAAACCCTCCCGGGGGGGGCTCAGCCCCGGGGGCTGCGGGCAGTTCCCCTCCCCCCACCCCCCAAAAATGACCCCAAAATCCTTTGGGGGGTCCCGGGAACTTCCCACCCCAAATTGACCCCAAAATGACCGCCAAATCTTTGGGGGGTCCTGGGAAACTTCCCCCCCCCAAAAAAATCCCTAAAATCCTTCCTGGGGTCCCAGGAAGTTCCCACCCCCCGAAATTGACCCCAAAAACGATCCCAAAATCCTTCCTGGGGTTCCCCTGGGCGCAGTTCCCACCCCCCAAATTGACCCCCAAAAATGACCCCAAATCCTTTGGGGGGTCCCGGGAACTTCCCAGCCCTTTCCCCAAATTGATCCAAAAATTTGACCCAAAATCCTTTGGGGGGTCCTGGGAACTTCCCACACCCCAAAAAATCCCAAAATCCTTCCTGGGGTCCTGGGAACTTCCCAACCCCTAAAAATTATCCCAAAATCCTTTGGGGGGTCCTGGGCAGTTCCCACCCCCAAATTGACTCCGCCCCACCCCAAAAGTGACCCCAAAATCCTTTGGGGGGCCCGGGAACTTCCTACCCCCCCAAAAATCCCCAAATCCTTCCCGGGGTCCCAGGAAGTTCCCACCCCCCCCCAAATTGACCCCAAAAATGACCCCAAAATCCTTTGGGGGTCCCGGGAACTTCCAACCCCCAAATTGATCCCAAAAATGACCCCAAAATCCTTTGGGGGGTCCTGGGCACTTCCCACCCCCCAAAATGACCCCAAAACGACCCCAAAATCCTTCCCGGGATCCCAGGAAGTTCCCACCCCCCAAAAAAACCCCAAAATCTTTCCTGGGGTCCTGGGCAGTTCCCACCCCCCAAATGCCCCCAAAACGACCCCAAAATCCTTTGGGGGTCCTGGGCAGTTCCCACCCCCCAAATGCCCCCAAAACCACCCCAAACCCCTCCCGGGACCCCCGGCAGTTCCCCCACCCCAATCCCGGAATTCCAGGGGGGGTTGGGATCCGTCCCCCTCCCCCGCACATTTTTATCCCTATTTTTATTATTATTATTATTTTCTAATTATTTTTATTTTTGGCTTGGCCCCCCTGCCCTCTCCTGTCCCCCGGGCTGTGATATCCCAAAAAATTCCCGTTTTTTATTCCCTCTCCTTTCCCCCCTCCCTCAGCTCCAGGATTTTTCCTGCTTTTTTTCCGGCTAGGGGTAGATCCGCTTGTGAAAATGCATTTTTGGGGTTTTGGGGTTTTTTTTTGGGAGGGTGGGGGGTGGTTTGTTTTTTTTTTTTAAATTTTTTTGGTTCCTCCAAAGGCATTTCCTAAATTCCCAAAAAATTCCCAAAAATTTCCTGCCCCCCCCCCCTCCTCCTCCCCTCGTTTGCTTCCGCTCTCGCTGCCGATATAACCAGGACTCATCCGTGTATATAAAAAATAAACAAAAAACTTGAGCTGTTTCTTGAGACGTTAAAAATTAAAAAATGCAAAAAACAAACAAAAAAAAAACACAACAAAAAAAAGAGGCAAAAAAAGGTTAAAAATAAAAAAAAAATCCGTAAAAAAATGAAAGGAAAATTGTACATTGGGTAGGAAAAATTTTAAAAGAAAAAAAAGGAGGGGAATGAAAAAGGAAAGGAAAGGAAGGAAATAAAAAAAAGGAAAAGGAAAATTTAAAAAAGGAAAAGAAAGGAAGGAAAAACTAAAAAAAGGAGAAGAAAGGAACAAAATAAAGAAGGAAAAGAACGGAAGGAAAATTAAAAAAAGGAAAAGAAAGAAAGGAAGGAAAAAAGAAAGAAAGGAAGGAAAATTTAAAAAAGGAAAAGGAAAATAAAGAAGGAAAAGAACAGAAGGAAAATTTAAAAAAAGGAAAAGAAAGGAAGGAAAATTAAAAAAAAGGAAAAGGAAGGAAAAGAACGGAAGGAAAATAAAATAAAGGAAAGAAAAGGAAAAGAAAGGAAGGAAAATAAAGAAGGAAAATAAAAAGAAGGAAAATTAAAGAAAGGAAAATACAAAAAAAAGGAAAATACAAAAAAAAGAAGGAAAAAAAAGGAAAATAAAAAAAGGAAAAAAAAAGGAAAAGAGAAAAAGGAAAAGAAAAAAAAGGAAAATAATAAAAAAAAGGAAAAAAAAAGAAAAATATAAAAAAAAAGGAAAATAAAAAAAGAAAATAAAAAAAGGAAAATAATAAAAAAATAATTTAAAAAAAGGAAAAATAAAAAAAAGGAAAATAAAAAAAAAGGAAAAATAATTAAAAAAAAGGAAAAATAATTTAAAAAAAAGGAAAAATAATAAAAAAAGGAAAATAATAAAAAAAAAGAAAAACTGGACAAAAATTAAGGACAAACCGGCAAAAGCTCCCGGGAAGGCGCCGGGAAGGCCCCGGCCGGGCTGTGGAGGTGTCACGTCCGTGTCGTGTGAGCTGCTGGGAGTGACACGAACCGTGCAAGGAGGGGGGGCCCCACCCCCGATTCTGTGCCTTTCACCGGGACCCCCGGGGGGGCCGAGACCCCTGGCCCTGTATTTGCACTGTTTTTATTCTGGATTGGCTTCCCGACAATACACGGCTCCAACAAACACTGCCTGGGAGTGTTCATGTGGGAGTTTGGGATGGGAAATTTGGGGAATTCGGGGAATTTGGGAAATTCACGGCTCCAACAAAAACTGCCTGGGAGTGTTCATGTGGGAATTTGGGGGATTTGGGGAATTCGGGAAATTTGGGAAATGTGGGTGGGAAATTCACGGCTCCAACAAACACGGGTCTGAGTGTTCATGTGGGAATTTGGGGAATTTGGGGAATTTGGGGAATTTGGGAAATTCACGGCTCCAACAAAATGGGTCTGAGTGTTCATGTGGGAAATTCGGGAAATTTGGGATGGGAAATGTAGGATGGGAAATTCACGGCTCCAACAAACACGGGTCTGAGTGTTCATGTGGGAAATCTGGGAATTTGGGGAATTTGGGAAATTCGGGAAATGTGGGTGGGAAATTCACAGCTCCAACAAAAACTGCCTGGGAGTGTTCATGTGGGAAATTCAGGAATTTGGGGAATTTGGGAATTTGGGAAATTCACGGCTCCAACAAACACGGGTCTGAGTGTTCATGTGGGAAATTTGGGAATTTTGGGGAATTTGGGGAATTTGGGAATGTGGGGTGGGAAATTCACGGCTCCAACAAAAACGGGTGTGACTGTTCATCCGGGAATTTGGGAAGTTTGGGGAATTCACGGCTCCAACAAAAATGGGTCTGAGTGTTCATATGGGAGTTTGGGAATTTGGGGAATTAAGGAAATTTGGGAAATGTGGGGTGGGAAATTCACGGCTCCAACAAACACGGGTGTGACTGTTCATGTGGGAGTTTGGGATGGGAAATTTGGGAAATTCGGGAATTTTGGAAATTCACGGCTTCCAACAACACGGGTTGTGACTGTCATATGTGGGAAAATGTTGGAATTTGGGGAATTTGGGAAATTCACGGCTCCAACAAAAATGGGTCTGAGTGTTCATGTGGGAAATTCGGGAATTTGAGGAATTTGGGGAATTTGGGAAATGTGGGGTGGGAAATTCACGGCTCCAACAAAAACTGCCTGGGAGTGTTCATGTGGGAATTTGGGATGGGAAATTTGGGAAATTCGGGAAATTTGGGAAATTCACGGCTCCAACAACATTACGGGTGTGAACTGTTCATCGTGGGAAATTGGGAATTTGGGATGGGAAATTTGGGGAATTTGGGGAATTCGGGATGGGAAATTCAGGAAATTTTTGGGAAATGTGGATGGGCAAATTCACAGGGCTCCAACAACACGGGTCTGAAGTGTTCATGTGGGACAATTCGGGATTTGGGGAAATTCAAGGAACATTTGGGAAATGTTGGGGTGGTGAAATTTCACGGCTCCCAACAAAACTGCCTGGGAGTGTTCATGTGGGAAATTCGGGATGGGAAATTTGGGAAATTCGGGAAATTTGGGAAATTCACGGCTCCAACAAAAATGGGTCTGAGTGTTCATATGGGAATTTGGGAAGTTTGGGAAATTTGGGATGGGAAATTCACGGCTCCAACAAACACGGCTGTGACTGTTCATGTGGGATTTGGGAAATTTGGGATGGGAAATTTGGGGAATTTGGGGAATTTGGGAAATTCACGGCTCCAACAAACACAGGTGTGACTGTTCATGTGGGGTTTGGGGGATTTGGGATGGGAAATTTGGGATTTTGGGAAATCACTCGCTCGCAAAAAACAAAACTTGGTCCTGGGAGTTTGTTTAC
>JAJEOU010001906.1:0-49333 GCA_021534815.1 Acrocephalus arundinaceus
TTCGTTAATTTATGATGTATTCATTCTTCATTCTATGCTAAGAGTTGATGGCTGCTATAATTCAGGGATTTCTGCTCACAAACTCTGGTGTTGGAGGAAGTGGATTGGCCAAAAGAACAAAAATTCTTCTGCAATAAAAATTTAAGTCACATGTCTGGGAGCAGAATCAATTTTCCTCTGGGAGATTTTGAAAGTGTCCATGCCTCTTACTAAATTTACAGCTCTTCATGCATCAGTACTGGAGAAAAAGCAGGAAGTGACCTGAGGCAACCATACTGGTTCCTGCTGCAGGTCACAGGGTTGCTGCCAGCTCCACATCCTGTGTGGTGACAGAGCTGGTGGCTGCACTGGGACAGGCAGGTTAAAGTGAGATCAAACACGGAATATTTGCCTGTGGTACTTTAAGCAAGGTAAGCATTCTTCCTTTAAAAGATATGTAAGAGAACGATCTTAACTCTTCCAAAACTACAAACTAGCTCAAAAACATTCTGGATCATGGAATCTTGATACAGCTTGTAGCAATGAATACCTTCCTCTGCTGAAAACTTAGCTTCATTATGCCAGACTTGACAAATTGCTAAGATATTTTTCTAGTTCGTTATATTTTGGTTCCCAAATTAATCCTCCATGACTGCTACTCATGCTTAACATGCCCCTGAAAGAGGTCACTGAGATCTGAAGCTGACACTGAGTTCCAGACACAATCTCCTGAGGTTATAAAAATTACCATAGAAAAACAAGAGGGAAAAGACTGATGTTGAAATGCAGCACAGGGATGCTGAAAGGCATCATGTGTTATTCATTCACATGATGATGTAGGTAAGATACAGCATTTCTAGCCTACACTTGTAGGGAACTCATGCTTATTTTGGTCTTTGACTGACACTCGCTTCCTCACACCCAACCACTGCTACAGCAAGTAGAGATGCTGCTTTCAGACAGAACTGCCACTGACTGCTAAATCAGAGTTCACAGCTCCCAAGTCATAAGGTTTTTCCATCTGACACATATGCCACATTTATCTTCCTGCTTTAAAGGCAGCTGCACAGACTTTCTTCATCTATTCTGTGTCTCAAGGTAAAAAAGGCTGATGTGTATATTTTACCTATTCTGGATATGACATTGTGAACAGCAATATAAAACCCCTGAATCTTAAGAAAATATCAGTGCTGTTGGGGTGAATTTTTTATGCTACAAATGAACTAAACAATAATACAAAAGCCAGACATATCTGCTTTTAAGCAATGCTCTTCATCCATACCTCATGCTCATAGCAAATAAAGGTCTTGGAGATGTTCTGAGATTTTGCCTGTAAGAAAAGAAGTTGAGTGCATACTTGGATTTATATATTTGATACATACTGAGTACCCACCTGATATCGCAGGGGAAGTGCCCTGGGTTACAATGTAAAATTGTGCCCAAGGTTTGTATTCTATCCCCATGAGCTGTTGGAGCCAAGGTGGGGCAGTGTTTTCCTTATCTTCTGTTAACGAGCCTAACAATGCCTTGCCCATGACTCATAGATAACTTCCTCCGGGAGTTATCTCTGTTTAATGGGCCATCAAGGACCCACTGCTTTACTCATAGAATGAGATCATGCCATTGTGAGATGCTCTGCCCATGGGGAGGAGCCAAGCATTCCCACCTGGATAAATCCAGGGTTTGAGACAGCCAGGCAGCTTTTACCCACTGGACTCCCAGATGAGACAAGAGCCATTATGAGACGTTTCTACAGGAATCACTGCTTTGACAAGACCATCTCATCTGGACTGCCACTACCACCCTAACAGGGTGTCAGGTTGTATTCTGACCCTGTCAGTAGTTTGTTTTTTTTTTTTTTTTTGTACTATTACTTTTATTTTACTTTCCTTTATTTTCTTTTCATCTTATTAAATTGTGTTTCTGACTTGGAGTCCTTCACTGGTTTTGCTTTCAAACCAGCACAATCGCTCTTCTTTTAACACCTGTACAATAAATCACTGACCCTGTTCCAATCTCAGGACAGGTCAGGTAGGACACTACATTGAGATTTCAAAGTAGAAGTGTGAGAGGAAGAAAGAAAAATCAAAATAAAGAAAGGAAGAAAGTTTTCCTTCCCTGCATTTGATAGAAATGCTAATTTACCCACAATTTAGCCCAATGCAGACATATGGTTTTAAAACACACCTCCAGCCTGTAAAATAAGAAACACTATTTTTTCTCACCAGAGCTGCAACGTATATTATCCGCTGCACCATTCCTAGGTCAAGGATGAATTTCTTCAATAGATTTTCTATGGCCAGGCGTTTTGTGGAATAAAAGAAATTAAACTGGTCTATCAGCATATCCCGACAATTTGAATTAGCCGTTCTTGCAGCTGACCACTGCCCCATAGGAATTCTGGAATGTCTTTCGTAGCGTGGAGAACAGCTACGAGCACGTCTGTAACAGCACTTTTTGTTGATTGCTATGAGAGATGTGCAAAGAAATTTTGAAGTCCTTTATTGTCACCCCAAATTAACCCAACCCAGAGACCCCAGATGCAAATTAACCCCAGAATGCATGCATTAGCCATATTGGTCTCTGCAAATGTAAATGTAAATAGCAAATCTTTACCTACAAAAGGAAAGCAGTATAACATAGACTTCATATACAAAGCAAATTCCTCCACAATAGCATGGTTTTTTCCATAAGCAATTAAGGACATATTTCATTAAGTAAAATCTGAGGGAGAGGCTAATATTAACAGAATAATCTTCTGCTGCTATCAATTCACATAGTTCTATTTCCTTAAAAAAAGTTTCTTAACACACCTGACATTTCCATTCTTGGCTTGAAGATCTTGGCCACCAAGAGCTCTTTGCTGCTCCTCTAGATGCAACTAAATAAAAACATACATTAAGAAATGGTGAGAACACTTACAGAAAGAGTCAGAGTTGGAAAAAATGCCATATGTGAAACACGTTGACACGGAGATGTGAGAATTTCAGATGATCCTTTATAGTAGGCCTCCAGATGTTAGGATGTATTTCAAAGAGTGCTTTAGAATATATATTAAATCCATTTTAGAAGGCATTTAGTAGATGCTGAACGCTGTGTCTGTTAACCTTTTGCATGTTACAAGCATCTAGGACTTCTTGGTGATAGTGGAGAGAAAATTGCAAACATCCCGGGACAACAAGGCCGAGAATGCAGATAGAGAGGGAGGACACAGACCCTTAGCTAGCATAAACTGAATATTTCCTTGAAACTATGCCAAAGAGAGCCAGAAGCTGCACAGAAGAGATAAAGGTGAAGAGTTCATTGAAGAAGACTCCATTCCTTCATTCCCCGGGACCCCCAGAAGACCACCACAACAAACTGAGCACGCCCAGATGGGTGTGGAGTTAATTACCATAAGAGGCGAGGGCAGGCGGGGCCAGGGAATGAATATGTATGAGGTGGATTATGCATACGTAAGAGCCCGGGGAATAACAGAGGGAAACACCGTCGGGTGAGTATGCGTGTCTTTGGTGAAAGTATTCCCCACGCATCTCGGCTGATTAAATACATACCGCTCTAACAACCATCACTAGTTGTAGAGTTTTATTTCCACCTACGTTTCTGTTTGGTGACCGCGGCAGGACAATATCCCTCTGTCTGGCTGCCGGGGGCGGGCAGGTGGGATTCCCCCAGGCGCCCCCGGGAATTTTCCCAGAGGGGGGTTCCTACTCGCGCGCTCATCTGCGGCAGAAGGACAGAAGGACCTGCTGGAGTCACGGCAGACCAAGGTATGTATTAAACTTGAAGCATATGCTGGGATATGGGGCTCTAGTAAGACGCGTGAGAGACATCCACGCCCACAGTGTTATGCCCTGGGGTGCTAGCAAGGGGGAAACTGGTGCCGGCAAGGGGCCGGTACAGGAGCTCCCCGGGTTGGAGGGCGACCCTGGGTTTAGGGGACTCCTGCGTTGGTAAACCGTGACATTGCAGCTGTATGATCTTAAAAGTCCAGACTTCGTTGATAGTTGGATGTTTAAAGTGCATGAGAAGAGACCGCGAATAGTGAGCAAAGCATGCTGGGAGGTGTAGTACTGAGCAAGGAGGAGGGGACCTGGGACCCCCTCCCTGGCCGTCCTAAGAGAATTTAAGCGGGTTTCATCTTAAATGCTGATTTGGGGACGGATGTGGTGTTCAAATGCATTTGTCCTAGTTGTGTGTAAGTACTGTGTGTTGGAGACAGCCTTTTGTTTGAGACTCAGAGTGAGTGTTGTGTGTTTGTATGAGTTTAGTAATGTGTAATCAGACTGTTTGTGGTAGAGAAAGCAACGCATTGTGTAATTCATAGCATTCCTCTCAGCCTGTCCCAGGCTGAGAGAAGCATTTCGCTTCCGGGAATGCGGGACATCCCCGGAGGGCAACTAGATAGATTAACTTTTCTTACCAACGGGACTGAGGTGTCATGCGGGGCTGATGACGCGGGAGGGGTGAGGGGCTTCCTGCGCTTTCCGCTAGCGCTCGCAGCTCGCCCCCCATCTTCGCGGCGCGGCTGCCACGGCTGGAGTGCTCGCCGCTCGCCCCACCACCAGCGCTGCTGCTGTGGCTGGAGCGCTCGCCGCTCGCAGCTTGACCCCCCTCGGGGCACTGATTTACCTTCAGATGTTTCAGTGAGACAAGCAAAGAGCTCTTCTTCAGTTGACTTGTGTAATTCAATTAATTTGAGGCACTGGGTGATTCTTCGTTCCCTGGAATCCAGCTGTAAATTAATACGCATAGTTTTCTTATGTAACAACGACAGTAACATACCCCTCTTCCCAACCTTTTCTTACTGCATGCATTAGAACGCTCAAAATGAGCGTCCATGAGGAGATTTTGGGAGACTTTGGGGGAATTGAGGATTTTGGGGGATTTAGGGAAAATTTGGCTGTTTGGGGGGTCCCTGAGAGGATTTTTGGGAATTTAGGGGAAGATTTTTGAGGAGTTTGGGAGGGATTTGGGGGGAATTTTGAAATTTTGGGGGCATCTCTGAGTGGATTTGGGGGGGATTTTGAGGAGATTTGGGGGAATTTGAGAAATTTTGGGGAATATGGGAGAGATTTTGGGGGATTTTGGTGGTGGGGGGGGCTTCTGAGGGGATTTGGGAGAAATTTGTGCCTTTATGCAGGGGGTTGAGGGGATTTTTAGGGGGGTTTTGAGGATTTTTGGGGTGAAATTGGGGATTTTTAGAGGAACTGGAAGATTTCTGGGGGTGAATTTGGGGTTCTTATGAAGATTTGGGGTTTTTTTTGAGGATTTAGGGGCAGTTTTGGGGTTTCCCTCAAGTTTCGCATCAGGTGGCCATGTTAAATTTTGGTGGTTTTTTGAGGATTTCTGGGATGAAATTGGGGATTTTTAAGGGAATTTTAGGATTTTTAGAGGTTTAGGGGAAGTTTTAGGGGATTTAGGGTTTTTTGAGGATTTGGGGGCGGTTTCAGGGCAATTTTGGGGGTAGTTTGAAGCAGGGTTTGGGGGTTCCCCTCGGGCTCTGCTTCACGTCGCCATGTCGGATTTTGGGGTTTTTTGAGGATTTTTTAGGGAAATTAGGATTTTAAAAGCGAATTTGAGGATTTTTAGGGCATTTGGGGGCTTTTTGAGGATTTTGGGGTGGTTTTAGGGCAATTTCTGGGGTTTTTTGGAGCAGTTTTGGGGGTTCCCCTCAGGCTCCAACTCAGGCACCGCCATGTTGGATTTTGGGGTTTCTTGAGGATTTTTGAGATGAATTCGGGGATTTTTAAAGGAATTTGAGGATTTTTAGGGGATTTGGGGGCTGTTTTAGGGGATTTGGGGTTTTTTTTGTGGATTTTGGGGAGGGTTTGGGGGTGGGTTTGGGGTTTTTTAGAGCAGTTTTGGGGGTGCCCTCAGGCATTGCTTCAGGCCCCCGGGTCAGATTTTTGGGTTTTTTTGAGGATTTTGGAGGTGAAATTGGGGATTTTTAGGGGAATTTGAGGATTTTTTAGGGGTTTGGGGGGAATTTGAGGGATTTGGGGGGGTTTTGAGGTGGTTTGGGGCGGGTTTGGGGGGGTTTTGGGGTTTTCTGTGAGCAAAGTTTGGGGGTTCCCCTCAGGCTCTGCCTCAGACTCCCAGGTTGGGTTTTTGGGGTGAAACTGGGGATTTTTAGGGGAGTTTGAGGATTTTTTAGGGGATTTGGAGTGGTTTTGAGGGATTTAGGGGGGATCTGGAGGGTTTTGAGGTAGTTTTGAGGCAATATTGGAGGAATTTGGGGGGATTTTTTGGGTCATTTTTGAGAGAATTTGGGGGATTTTAGGGATAATTTGGGGTCACTTTGGGGGGGAATTTTGGGGTGGATTTTGGGTGAATTTCAAAGGATTTTTTTGGTGCATTTGGGGGTGAGTTTCAGGTGAATTTGGGGGAGTTTTGGGTGGGGTTTTGTGTGGAATTCAGGTAAATTTTGAGCCAATTTGGGGGGAATTTTGGATCAATTTTGAGCCAATATTGGGGGATTTGGGGGGAAATTTTGGGGGAATTTGGGGTCAATTTTGAGCCAATTTGGGGGATTTTTAGATGAATTTTGGGTGGATTTTGAGTAAATTAGGAACCAATTTTGGGTTGAATTTTGGGTCAATTTTGGGGTAAATTTGGGGGAATTATGGGTATTTTGAGATGAATTTGAGGGAATTTGTGGGATTTTTGGGGTGAATTTTGGAGTAAATTTGGGGGATTCTCAGGTGGATTTTAGGGTAAATTTTGGGACAATTTGGGTCAATTTTGAGGAAATTTTTCGGAAATTTGGGAAGATTTTCAGGTGGATTTTGGGGGAAATTTGGGTGAATTTTGAAAGATTTTTTTGTGGATTTGGGGGTGAGTTTCAGGTCAATTTGGGGAATTTTTGGGTGGGGTTTTGGGTGGAATTCGAGTAAATTTTGAGCCAAAAAAACCCCCAAGTCCCCTAAAAATCCTCAAATTCCCCTAAAAATCCCTGATTTCACCCAAAAATCCTCTCAAATTCACCACCAAAAAACCCCAAAATCCCGTCAAAAAACCCCAAAATTTACCCTAAACCCCGCCCCAAACCAACTCAAACCTACCCCAAAATCCTCCAGTTCCCCTAAAAACCCCAATTTCACCTCAAAATTCCTCAAAAATACCCCAAAAATCCAAAATGGCGGTGCATGAGGCAGAGCCTGAGTGGAACCCCCAAAACGGCTCCAAAAAAACCCCAAACCTGCCCCAAACCACCTCAAAACCACCCTGAACCCCCCAAATCCCTCAAATTCACCCAACCCCCCCAAATCACTCAAATTCACCCCAAACCCCCAATCCCTCAAATTAACCCCAACCCCCCCAAAATCCCCTCAAAAAACCCCCAAAAGCCCCAAAATCTCCTCACAAAACCCCAAAAATTCACCCCAACACCTGCCCCAAACACCCCAATCCCTCAAATTCACTCCAAAATCCCTTCAAAAACCCCAAAAATCACTCTAAAACCTGCACCAAACCACCTCAAAACCCCCAAAATCTGTCAAATTCACCCCAAAATCCCCTCAAAAAAACCCCAAAAGCCCCAAAATCCCTCAAAAAACCTCCCAAATTCACCCCCAAATCCAATTGACTTGCGGGTGAATTTGAGGGATTTGGGGGGTTCAGGGTGGTTTTGAGGTGGTTTGGGGCAAGTTTGGGGTTTTTTTGGAGCCGTTTTGGGGGTTCCCTTCAGGCTCTGCCTCAGGCACCGCCATGTTGGATTTCTGAAGTGAAATTGGGGGTTTTTAGGGGAATTGGAGGATTTTGGGGGGTTTTGAGGTGAATTTGAGGATTTTGGGGGGTTTTGGGGTGAATTTGAGTATTTTGGGGTAGTTTTGAGGTGGTTTAGGGTGGGGGTCAGGGTGAATTTTGGGGTTTTTTGGGGGTGAATTTGAAGGGATTTTTGGGTGAAATCAGGGATTTTTAGGGGAATTTGAGGATTTTTAGGGGATTTGGGGGCTGTTTTAGGGGACTTGAGGTTTTTTTGAGGATTTTGGGGTGGTTTCAGGGCAATTTCGGGGGTATTTTGGAGCAGGGTTTGGGGGTTCCCCTCAGGCTGCCATGTTGGATTTTAGGGGGGTTTTGAGGATTTCTGGGGTGAAATTGGGGGGTTTTAGGGGATTTTGAAGATTTGGGGGTGGTTTTAAAGGATTTTGGGGGGTTTGGAGGTGATTTTAGGGCAGTTTTTGGGGAGTTTTTGGAGGTTTTGAGGGTTCTTCTCAGGCTCCACCTCAGGCCGCGATTTTGAGACTTTTTTGGTGTTTCTTTAAGGTTTTCTGAGGAGAATTCGTTGGTTTTTGAGGTAAATTTAAAGTGGTTTGAGGTGAATTTGGGGCTTTGAGGTGAATTTGAGGATTTTTGGGGGGAATTTGGGCCCTCACCAGGTTATTGGCATGTCCACGCCCAGGTACTCCCAGCGGAGCAGCTGCGAGTTCCAGGTGCCTGCCAGCCTGGAAAACAAAAAAAGCCCCGAATTCACCCAAAACCCTAACCCTAACCAAAATCTGCCACAAACGACCCAAAATCCACCTGGAACGTGTCTGAAATGACCCAGAATGACCCAAAATGCACAGAAAATGACCCAAAATCCACTGAAAAGAACACAAAAATGGCCCCAAAATACACCAAAAAATGAATCAAAATGAGCACAAATCACCCAAAATTACATAAAATGACCCAAAATTCACAGACGATCACCCAAAATTGGGCCCAAAATGAGCCAAAAACCACCCAACCCCCCTAAATCCCATTGAAATGCCCCAAAACTCACACAAAATGAGCAAAGACCCAAAATTCTTTGAAAATTACCTAAGTTCCCCCAATCCCACTCAAAATGACCCAAAATGAACTAAAATTGACCTGAAATGACCCAAAATCCACCCAGAATGAGGTAAAATTGACCAAAACCACCCCAAAATCCCCTGAAAACGACCCAAAGTGACCGAAAATCCTGTGAAAATGCCCAAACCCTACCAAACATTGACTCAAAATTTAATTGATTTAGTTTAATTAAATCAGGGTGAAATGTAATGAATTAAAACGCCTAAAGCACAAATTTGGCCCCAAAATGGGGCAAAACCGCCCCAAAACTGCGTCGAAACTGCCCAGATTTAATTGAAATTAAAAAGCTTAATTAAGTTAAATGTAATTAAAATTTAAAAGGTAAAAGTTGCTTAAAATCAAGGAAATCTGAGGCAAAAAAATAAATTTAAAAGGCGATTTTAGCCCCCAAATCCCTCAAGCAAAACCTGAGGTGCCTCCAAAGGAAAAAAAAAAAGAATTAAACCAAATAACCGATTAATTAATTAAGTTATTTAAGGGATTAAACTCGGAAAATCAATTAACAATTGGATAAAATACTGCTTTAAATGCCCACCCCCCCCCCCCCCCGGATTTGTCTGTTTAAAACCCAAACCAGCCTCGAATCACCCTCCATGGCGACAATTAGCGCCTTAATTGATTGCCGCAAGCCCCCCGCCGCCAATGAGTTATTTCAATTCATTAAAGGAAGGCATGAATCGTTTAAACCGTTCCCCAGCGCTGCCGAACCTCGACCGCCGCCAACTCCGGACTGAGCCTGAGGGAGCCTCCTCCGCTCCTTTTATGACCTCGGTGGCCCCGCCCCTTTCCCTCTTTTTAGCCAATCACGATGCCAATCAACGCACAGCTCTCCCCTCTGCAACAAGCTCTGACCAATCAAAGAGGGGCGTGGAAAAGGCGGGAAATACTCAGCCAATGGGAGCTCCGGGTGCCTCCCGGCCGTGAGGGGAGCATGGGGGCAAATGGCGGCCGGGGGAAAGCGGCGAAGGTTTGAGAGCTCCGGGGGGAACTTGAGGGAACTTGGGGAGGGTTTGGGGGGGGGGGTTGGAGTGGAATTTGAGGGATTTTGGGGGTCCCGGAGTGGTTTTCGGGGGGATTTGAAGGATCTGGGGGGGTCGTGGATGGGTTTTGGGGAGGATTTGAGGGAGTTTGGGTGGAATTTGAGGGATTTGGAGGGCCCCAGGTGAAGTTTTGTGGATCCCAGGTGAATTATGGGATTAATTTGGGGGATTTGGGGGTCCTAGGTGAATTTGGGGTGGATTTGGGGGGGATTTGAGGGATTTTGGTGCTCCTGGGGTGGAATTTGAGGGATCGGGGGGTCCCAGATGGGATTTTGTTGGATTTGGGGGGTCCCAGAGAGGTTTTGGGGAGGATTTGTGGGATTTGGGGGTCCCAGAGATGTTTTGGGGAAGATTTGGGAGATTTTGGGGGTCCTGGATGAGTTTTCGGTTGGAATTGAGGCATTTTGAGGATTTTGTTAAAGATTTGAGGGATTTGGGGGTCCTGGATGGGTTTTGGGAGGGATTTGAGCGAGTTTGGGGGGTCCCAGGTGGGTTTGGGGAGGGATTTGGAGAATTTTGAGGGATTTGGGAGTCCTGGGGGAATTTGAGGGATTTTTTTGAGGATTTCAGGGATTTTGGGGGGTCCCAAATGGGTTTTTTGTGTAAATTTGAGGGATTCTGAGGATTTTTATTAAAATTTAGGGATTTGGGGGGGTGGCGAGGTGGATGGGTTTTGTTGAACATTTGTGGGATTTGGGGGGGTCCCAGGTGGATTTTGTGGATCTCAGATGAATTTTGGGGTGAATTTGGGGGATTTTGGGGGGGATTTGAGGGATTTTAGGGGGTCCCTGAGGGATTTGGGGGTCCCAGATGGGTTTGGGGTGGGATTTGGGGAAATTTGAGGATTTTTGTTAAAGTTTTGGGGGATTTTGTTAAAGTTTTGAGGGATTTTTGGGTCCTGGATGGGTTTTGTGGAGAATTCGAGGGATTTTGGGGGTCCTGGGGGGATTCGAAGGATTTTTTGAGGATTTGTGGGATTTTTGGGGAGCCCCAGATGGGTTTGGGGAGATTTGAGGCATTTTTGGGCGGTCCCTGAGGGATTTTGGGGGCATTTGGGGTTCCTGGGTGAGTTTTGGGGGGATTTGAGGGATTTTGGGGAGTCCCTGAGGGATTTTGGGGGGGATTTGGGGGATCCCAGATGGGTTTGGGGCGGATTTGAGGATTTTGAGGATTTTGTGGGGTCCCAGATGGGTTTTGGGGGAGATTTGAGGGAGTTTGGGGGTCCCAGGTGGAATTTTGGGATTAATCTCTGGGACTTGGGGACTTCCGGGTGAATTTTGGGATGAGTTTTGGGGCTCCCAGATGGATTTTTGGGGTGAATTTGGGGGGTTTTGTTAAAGATTTCAGGGATTTGGGGGGTCCCATGTGAGGGGGAATTTGAGGGATATTGAGGATTTTTATTAAAGGTTGGAGGGATTTGGGGGTCCTGGGGGAATTTGAGGGGGTTTTTGGAGGATTTGAGGGATTTTGGGGGTCCCAGGTGGAATTTGTTGGGTCTGGGTGATTTTGGGGGGGATTTGAGGGATTTTTGGGAAGAATTTGAGGGATTTTGGGGAGGATTTGAGGGATTTTGGGGGGGATTTCTGGGATTTTGGGGAGGATTTGAGGGATTTGGGGCGTCCTGGATGGGTTTGGGGTGGAATTTGAGGAATTTTGAGGGTTTTTGTTAAAAGATCCGAGGGATTTTGGGGGGATTTGGGGGAATTTTGGGGTGAATTTGGGGGATTTTGGGGAGGATTTGAGGGATTTTGGGGGGGTCTGGAGGAATTTGAGGGATTTTTTTTAGGATTTGGGGAAATTTGTGTTTCCCAGATTAATTTTGGAGTGAATTTGAAAGATTTTGGGACTCCCAGATAAATTTTGGGGTGAATTTTGTGTTTCCCAGGTGAATTTTGGGGTGAAAGATTTTGGGGCTCCCAGATAAATTTTGGGTTGAATTTTTTGTTTCCAGGTGAATTTTGGGGTGAATTTGAAAGTTCTTGGGGCTCCCGGGTGAATTTGAGGGGTTTTTGATTTCCCAGGTGAATTTTGGGGTGAATTTTGGGGCTCCCAGGTGAATTCTGGGCTGAATTTGGGGGGTCCTCATTTGCATAAAAGTGGGCGTGTTCCAATTAAATCCTCTTCATTCCTCTCAATAAACTTCATTTGCATGAACAGGTGATTAGCTGTCATTAACTAATTGCTTTTACCAGCCTCATTTGCATAAACCGCCACGCCCCCGCTCCATTTCCATGTATGGTGAGCTCATTTGCATAGTGGCTGTGGCCCCGCCCTCAGGGGGCGTGGCCTGAGGGCACCTCCTCCCCCAGACTGACCCCAAAATGCCCAAAAATGACCCAAAAATGACTCAAAATGACCCAAAGTGAATCAAAAATGACTCAAAGTGACCTAAAATGACCCAAAATTTCAAAAAATGAATCAAAAATGACCCAAAATGACCCAAATTTCCAAAAAATGCCCCCAAATTGCCCCAAATGACCTAAAAATGACTCAAAATGGCCCAAAAATGACACAAAAATTATGAAAAAATGACCAAAAAATGCCCCAAATTGCCCCAAAATGCCCCCAAAAATGCCCCCAAATTGCCCCAAAATGCCCCCGAATTGCCCGAAATGACCTCAAATCCTTCCAAATGTCCCTAGAATACCCCAAATTCCCCCAAACTCTCCTAAAATTCTCCCAAATGACCCCAAAATTCCCGTAAATGACTCCAAAATATCAAAAATTACCCCAAATGCCCCAAACTGACCCAAATTCACCCCAAAATTCTTCCAAATGTCCCTAAAATAGCCCCAAAATTCTCCAAACTGGCGCAAATGATCCCCAAATTGCCCCCTAATCCCCAAATCGCCCCCAAATCCCCCCTAGTGACCCCCAAAATGATCCCAAACTGCCCAAAATTCCCCCAAATTGCCCCAAATTCCTTCAAAATGACCTCCAAAATGCCAAAAATGACCCAAAGTGACCCAAAATGACCCAAAAAATTATGAAAAAAATGCCCCAAAATGCCCCAAAAAGCCCAAAAATGACCCGAATTGCCCCAATTGACCCCAAAACGTCCTAAATTCTTCCCCAGGGCCCTGAAATGACCCCAAATGCCCCAAAATGACCCAAAAGTGACCCCTGAGTGAACCCTGACCAGTGGGTGACCATGACCCCAAAATGACCCCCAAAAAGTCAAAAAAATTATCCCTGAGTGACCCCTGAGTGACCCCAGCCCCCAAAAGACTGAAAAATGACCCCAAATGACCTCAAAATGATCCAAAGGGACCCCAGAGTGACCCCTGAGTCACCCCTGAGTGACCACACCCCCAGAATGACCCCAAAATGACCCCCAGGTGACCTTTGACCCCTGAGTGCCCAGCAGAGCCCGGCCTGGGAAAATGGGGCAAATAAAATTTGGGAATTTGGGAATAAAAATTGGGAAATTTGGGAGTAAAAATTGGGAAATTTGGGAAAAAATTGTAAAAATGGTAAAAAACAGTTTAAAAAATGGGGAAAAATGGAATTTGGGGGAAAAACTGAGTTTATAGGGGGAAAGACAAGGATTTGGGGGGAAAATGGGAAATCTGGAAATAAAAATTGGGAATTTTGGGAATAAAAACGGTATTTAGGGGGAAAAATGAGATGTTATGAATGAAAAATGGGATTTGGGGGATTTAGGGGGGGGAAATGTGAATTTTTGAAGAAAAAATTGAAAATTTTAGGGGGAAAAAAGGAAATTTGGGAATAAAAAATGGGGATTTTGGGGAAAAAAAAGGGAAATCTGGGGAAAAATGGGAAATTTGGGAATACAACCCGGGATTTTGGGAATAAAAAATGGAAAAAACTGTGGAATTTTGGAGGGAAAATGGGGAATTTGGGAATAAAACCCAGGAATTTGGGAAAAAATGGGGAATTTGGGGATAAAAAATGGGGAATTTGGGAATAAAACCCAGGATTTTGGGGAAAAAATGGGAATTACTGAATAAAAAACGGTGGGGGGGGAAATTTGGAGTTTTTAGGGGGGAGTTTGGGGGGGGGAAAGGAGGATTTAGGAAGAAAAACTGGGATTTTGGGAAAAAATGGGAATTTATGAATAAAACCCCGGATTTTGGGAAAAAAATGGGAGAAACGGAGAATTGAAGGAAAATTGGAGATTTCTAGGCGAAAAAAATGGGATTTTGGGGGGGATTTGGGGGATTTGGGGAAAAATGGGAATTTTGGGGAAAATTCGGGATTTTAGGGGGGGAAATTGGAAATTTGGGGGGAAAAAGGAATTTTTGGGAAAAAATTGGAATTTTGGGGAGATCAAATGGGGATTTGTGGGGGGGAAATTGGAATTTTTCAAGGGAAAAATGGGGAATTTTGGAATAAGAATTGGGATTTTGGAGGCAAAAAAAAGAGAATTTATGATAGAAAAATGGGGAACTTAGGCAAAAAATGGAACTTGGGGGATTTTTTTGGGGAAAAATAGGAATTTGTGAAGGAAAAAAAAAAGGGAAATTCGGGGGTAAAAAAGAGAATTTATGAAGGAAAAATGGGAATTGGGGGGATTTTTTGGGGAAAAAAAATGGGATTTGTGAAGAACCAAAGGGATTTGAGGAGAAAAATGGAGAAAAATGGGAATTTTGGGGGGAAAACGGAGATTCTGGCCGAAAAAATTTGGGATTTTTAGGGGGAAAAATTGGGGATTTGGGGGGAAAAAAGGGAAATTTGAGAGAAAAAAAAAGGGAAATTTGAGAGGAAAGATCAGAAATTTGGGGAAAAAATGGGGAAAAAAGGGAATTTTGGGGAAAATTGGGATTGTCAGGGAAAGAATCTGGAATTTGGGGGAAAATCTGAGAAATTTTGGGGGAAAATCTGAGAAATTTTGGGGGAAAAAATCAGAAATTTTGGGGAATAAATTGGGAATTTGGGGGGGAAAACTGGAAATTAAAAAAAAAAAATCAGAAATTTTGGGGAAAATCCGGGGAATTTGGAGGGGAAATGGGAAATTTTGGGGGGAAAAATTGGGAATTTGGGGAAAATTTGGGGATTTGGGGAAAAAAATTGGGAATTTTGGGGAAAATAACAGGAAAAAAGGGAATTTTGGGGAAGAATTGGAATTTTCTGGGAAAAAAATCTGGAATTTGGGAAAAAAAATCAGACATTTGGGGAAAATTGGGAATTTTTGGAGGAAAAAATGGGGATTTGGGGGGGAAAATGGCAATTTTGGGGAGGAAAAAAGGGAAATTCGGGGCAAATTTGGGATTTTGGGGACAAATTGGGAATTTGAGGAGAAAAACGGAATTTTGGGGGAGGGAAAACCGGAAATTCGGGAAAAATCAGAATTTTGGGGGAAAAATTCCAGGATTTGGGGGGAAAAATTCCAGGGTTTGGGGGGAAAAATTGGAGTTTTTAGGGGGGAAATTGGGGATTTTAGGGGAAAAAATGGGAATTTTAGGGGGAAAATTCGGGGATTTTGGGCAGAAATCTGGGAATTTGGGATGGAAAAAAAAGGGAATTTTGGGGAAAATGGAAAAAAATGGGATTTTGGGGGGGGAAATGGGAATTTTTGGGAAAATCTGAGGAATTTTGGGGGAATATTTGGGGATTTTGGGGAAAACCCCCGGGAATTTGGGAAAAGAGAGGATTTGGGGGGAATAAAAACAGAGGAAAAAACGGAGAATTTTGGGGAAAAATTTTGGAATTTTCAGGGGGAAAAAATCTGGGATTTGGGGAAAAATCTGAGGAATTTTTGGGAAAAATTGGGAATTTTGGGGAAAAAATTGGGACATTTTGGGGGGAAAATTTGGAGATTTTGGGGGAAAATTGGAATTTTCAGGGGAAAAAATCTGGCATTTGGGGGGAAAAAAGGAATTTTAAAGAAAAAAATCAGAAATTTTTGGGAATAAATTGGGAATTTTGGGGGAAAGGGGAAATTGCAGAGAAAAAAGAAATCAGAAAGTTTAGGAAAAATCCAGGGAATTTGGAAGGGGAAAATTGGGAAATTCTGGGGGGAAAATTGGGAAATTCTGGGGGTAAAATTGGGAATTTTGGGGAAAATTTGTGGATTTGGGGAAAAATATTGGGAATTTATGGAAAAAAAAACCAGGAATAAAAGGGAATTTTGGGGAAAATTGGGATTTTTAAGGGAAAAAGCATGGAAATTTTGGGAAAAAAATGGGAATTTGGAGGGAGAAATGGGAATTTTTGAGGGGAAAACCCCCAGGATTTGGGGGGAAAAAAACAGGGAAAAAACCTGGAAATTTTGGTGAAAAATTGGAATTTTCAGTCTCCATCGGCCCCTTGGCGTGAGCAGCGTGGGCCATGGCAAATGCCAATATCCAGGGGATATTGGCAGTGGTGAGGTTAAAAATCAATATCCAGAGGTCACTGGCCTTGGCTGGGTCCAAACCCCAATGTCCAAGGGCCGTTGGCCTTGGCTGGATCCAAACCCCGATGTCCAAGGGCCGTTGGCCTTGGCTGGGTCCAAACCCCAGTGTCCAAGGGCCGTTGGCCTTGGCTGGGTCCAAACCCCAGTGTCCAAGGGCCGTTGGCCTTGGCTGGGTCCAAACCCCAGTGTCCAAGGGCCGTTGGCCTTTGCAGGGTCAATAGCACAATATCAAAGTGCCATTGGCCTTTGCCAGCACAGCCGCTGCCAAGGAGGGGGTGAGCAGAGGGGCCCCAGCTCCTGCTCCAGGGTGAGGGCAGTGAGCAGCAGCTGGGCTGGCAGGAGGCAGGGATGCCATGGGGTGCTGCACCTTTCCTGTTTCTCAGCCTGGGGCACTGGGGCTTTCCCCTCCACGCCGTGCTCCAGCATGGCAGCTCCTCTGCTGGGCACCCTCCAGCCAGGATCCGCAGAGGAGGGCCGTGCCAGCAGAACAGGCACAGGCCTAGGGTGGAGGGCAGATCTTCCTCCTGTTGCCAGATCCTCTGTAGCCCTCTCTTTTCTCTGTTAGATTCCAGTGGGTTACCTGTGCATGGAGAGGAACAGGAAGCCATGGCACTCACTCATCCAGACCTTTGTCAGGCTCTCTTGCCTGGTAACCGCAGCCCATTGGATGGTGGCTGTGCCCTGCTGCTCCCCCAGGGCTCTGGTCCTGCTGGCCGTGTGTCCCCCCTCAGATGCTCCGTTGTCTCTCTGTCCCCTGGCTGCCAGATGAAGGATAACAAACTGCAGTTCCTTGAGAGCATCTGCACCCTGTGTAGAAGCGCCACGGAATGCGGCTCATTACCAGGCCTGGAGTTCTTCTGCCAGAGATATGAACTGAGAAAGAAGATCGAGGTGAGGGCACACCAGGCACTCTGGGGAAGGGGGCAAGGAATCCCAGCATCCTGTGAGGGTAGTGCTGTGCAGGGCAAGGAGCTGGTGGCCCTGGGTGCTGGCAGCAGTCAGGTCCCAGCCCAGCTGTGCTCAACAGGCACTGCTGAAGGAGGAGCCCCAGAAGCAGATGTGCAGAGGTGTGGCTGCTCGCCTTGTGGGCCATCACTGGACTGAGGTACCTGCTTATCCCTCTCAGGGACTCCAGCCCAGCACTCTGTGCCCACCTGAACAAGGCACTGAGACACTGCTCCCATCAGTATCCAACTGGGCTCTGTCTCTTGGCAGCTCTGTGGTGTCGGTGATGCAGGACAACGCTCAGCTGATAAGCTCCTGCTTTCTGAGTGTCCTTTGTCTCCTTCCAGAAGAGGAAATGATGAGCCTGGAGGCTTCCCTCCATACTCAGGTAAATGCTGGGTGAGCTGCAGGACCCTCAGGCCCTCTGGGCTGCTCTTGGCCACCCTGTGCTGCCTCATCAATGATCCAAGGCATGGCAGCGTCTTGCTTTGCTTTCCCACCCTCATCCCTCTGTCCCCTTCGCAGGGCTTGGCCATTTCTAGCATCACAGGCTGCTGTGCCTGCAGGACACTGCCTGTCCCTGGATCTCCCAGGCAGTGTGGGCATCCTGCCCTGGGAATTCAGATCAGCCTCCAGGTTGGGAGGGACAGCAGAATCCCTGCCATGGCTCTCTGTCTTCCCTGCACACCCTGGATGCCACGGACACCATGCTGAAGGCTCTGGTTCTCAACTCTCCTGGCGAGGTGCTCAGGACGTCTTGGAGGTCTGGCCTGTGCAAAGAGTGGGGGTCCTGGGGCTGTTCCTTACCCTGGGGAGGTTGCCCAACCCGGGGTGGGTAGTCCCCAGCCCACTTCTGAGAAGGCAGAGCACACTGAGGGGAGGGTGCCAGCATTTCCTGGGGTTCAGCTGGAGTCAGGGGCTGCGGAAGGTGGCACCTGCCTGGCCACAAGGTTGGCCCAGGGCCTTTGTCCCAGGCACAGGAGCCTCCTGAGGCTGAGCTCGAGGTCAGAGGAAGCCCTGAAGGGTGGTAGCACAGGAGCAGAGCCATGCTGCCACCACAGGAGCTGGTATCTGCTCCCAGGGCTCACCTCAGCCTCCCTCTGCCCAGGTGCTGCTCACCTTCACCAACTCTGAGAGAGCAGTTGTGCGGCAAAGGGGCTTGGAGAGGATTTGCATCCTGAGCCATTGGCTGGCCGGCTCGTCCACTCTGGAGGTGAGGACCAGGCACCCTCAAGCCATCTCCCTGTCCCCATGGTGGGTACAGCTGCAGCTCTGAGGTACCTTCAAGGCCAGCCTGGGCACAGGCTCTGAGCTGAAAGGTCCCAGTCCCTCCATTTCCCCTGGGCTTCCCAGCTCTGCCCCAGCCCTGCCCCAGCCCTGTGTTGGATGGGACTGCCCAAGGAGCATGGAGGGAGCTCTCCCTGACAGGGCTGCTGTCCAGTGGATTCTCTGAGAGACAGGGTCTGCAGGGCCCTGCCAAGCTCTGACACACCTGTATCCAACCCTGGATACACTGTGTGGGTCAGGGTTTTGGCCTCAGCTGCCACCTTCAGCCATTCTGCTCTTCTGCCTGCCTCCCCCAGGCTGGTCAAAATGAGAAAAGAAGTGATGCCTGTGGACAGATCCAGATCTCGGTCCTCGGGAAGGTGTTTCGACGTCTCATCCTCATGTCATTTGAGGAAGAAAAGACCAACTGTGTGGCTCTGGATGCTCTCTTTGCCCTCCTCAAATTCATCTGTCAGCAAAAACGTAAGAGAAGCTGTGGTGGGCTGCATCCCCTGGCACAGTAACATCCCCGGATATATCTGCTGGTCTTCCCTGGCATTTTGATGGACCCTTGCGCCTGCTGCAGGTGCCACCATGTCCCCAGCACTGCTATCATCTCTGTTCCTTCCCCACGCTCTCTGTCCCAGGTGTGGGATGGTCCCATGTATCTGAGCTGCTCCTCCACACAGGAGTCAGCCCCATTTTGCCCATTCCCCATGTCCCCTGGAGAGCTGATGTCCTTCTCTGCCACTCTCCAGCCCCACAAGCCCTTCCCCCTGACCAGTACTGCAGCCATGGTGTAACTGGGGGCTGCATGCAAAGCTCCAGGGGCTCGGAGCTTCCCGGGCCAGCAGCACTGGCTACAGACACTGGAGGAAGGTTGCCCTTTACACCACTGCCACAACCTCCTCCTCCAACCAGCTCCTCCCCAGCCATTCCTAGCTCTGAGGTCTGTCAGGATGTGGTTGGCCTGCTGGCATAGCAGCTGTGTCTCACTGAAGTGTCCATGTTTCCCTGCTCTTTAGGTGTGGCACTGCCAGAGAGTAATGCACAGCTCCAAGCACATTGGGAAGCTGGGATCACCTCTTTGCTTCATTCTCCCAGTGCCGAGGACTTCATTGAGCCTTCCTCTTGCTGGGACCCTTGTCCACAGCATTTGTGTAAGCCGAGGGGCCCAGAATCAGCAGGGCTCCTTTCCTTCCTGCCACAGGCCTTTGGAAAATACCTTGGACCTTCTGAGATGACAGGCATCATCCTCTCAACCATTATGATGTCCCACCACTCATCTACCTGCAATCAGCAGGTGGCTCTCAGCATGTTGGAGGTGACTGGGAGAGACCCTGACTGGTGGCTGTAATGGATGTAAGCAGCCTGTGACTGGATTGCCCTGTCATGTGGGTTCCCTGCCTCCCTCCATCCCTCCCAAATCCAGATGTCTCTGGCACCTGAAGCCACCCTGAGGCTGCAGAGAGGGATGAGGAGCATGAGGACACGGCTCCAGCAGCAGCACCAGCCTCACCTGTGTCCCTGCAGGTGCCAAACATCGTGAGCCACATCTACCACACTGGGTTGGTCATGGACACCCAAATCCAGCACAGCCTCCACTCCCTGCTTCTCCTGATGGCTAACAGAGTCCTGGGCAGGTGGTCACAACGCTGCTGCAGATCACTGCCCCAACAGCCCCAAACCCAAGGAACACTGCAGGACCCCACTGAGGAGCAGGGCCCTCCATCCCACCACACTTTCCAGCTCTGGTGGGGGTCATCCAGGCCTGCAACAGCCAAAGCTGTCTGGGCCAGCCAGAGCCAGCCCAGAGCCAGCATGCTGCTCCTCAGCCATCTCCTGTCTGCCTGGGAGGATCCTCAGGCACCTCACTGTGGACATGATTTTCTGAGCTTGAGAGAATTTTAGCTGTGCTGGTTTTCCCAAGGGAAACATTTCAGCAGTTCTCTCTCTTCCCAAAACAGCTTTTGTAAATAGCTGCTTTTCTCTCAAAACATTTTTAGGTAAACTATGTACTTTTCCCGTAACAAAACCTCTCCCAGGTCTTTTGTTTCCTATTTCTGTTACTTAACCAATGGAGAGAGGTGTCAATCCTATAGACCAATGGGGTCCCTTTTGTAGTGCAGCGTGCTATACAAGAAACTACAGAAATTGTAAATAAAGCCTTCATTTGTCTTCTGATAACTGAATGGAGTCAATCTATTTCGTGTCCTACTACAACGCCTCACATCTTGCAGGTCTGGCCCAGGCCCTGCTGACAGTGCTCTGCCTCACATGGACGCCCTCAGTATGTGGGAGGTGATGTTCTCGGTGCTCCAAACTGCAGAGGTCTTGAAGGAGCTGCACATCCAGCTCCAGGGCCATAAGAACGGAATTTTCCAGACCTCTGATGAGAACACCTGCCTCATTTGCGTGGCTGTGAGTCAGCAGGAAAAGCCTTGGTGCCCCTGTCCTCAGCTGTGGTGGAGGAAGCAGGAGCTGTGCCAGAGGAGCCCTGCTGGCTTTGCCAGAGGCAAAGGTTGCTCACTGCAGCGTTTCTTTCAGGTGCTGGCCACCGAAGATGTGCAAGAGGAGGAATTTGTTCCATTGTATGATATCTGCAGGTTTCTGATGTATTCAGACAACAACTCAGATACACAGATGCTCTCCCTGGTGCTCAGGGCCCTCATCTCACTGCCAGAGAGAGAACAGGGTGAGCAGGGTGGTGTCAGGAGCAGACAAGTGGAAGCCAGGCTTTGACACCCTGGGCTTGGCCTGGGAGTCAGGATATGGGGTCACTGCTCCAAGCACCCTCCCTGACTGGCAGAGCCTGGTGGCTGCCTGGGCAGAGTTCCAGGCATGGGCCTTCTCACCAAATGGAAACTGTCCTTCATGCCGGCCAGAAAAATGAAGGTCCTCCTGCCAGACCTGGTGAACCTGTTGTGGCACAACTATGTGTGTCTGGCCATGAAGGCCCTGATGGTCCTCCAGAATGTGATGAGGCACTTGAAGAGGACTGAGACCAGTTACATTGCTGTGGACCTGGCCAAGGCTCTCCAGCCCTACTTTGATGAGGTGAGGCTGACGCAGAGCCCGAGCCTTGAGGGGGTCACTGGGCCATGACAGCAGCACAGGGAGCAGGCTCCGCTCCCCTGGGATCTGCTGGGATGGATTCTGGGCCTGTTCCCCACTCTGGAATCTCTATTGACCCCACCTCAGCTACTGTCACATCCCTCCTCACTATGGGCAGGGAGCTGCTGCTTCCAAAGCTCTCCTTCCCTTGTTCCTTCCAGGAGGAAAGCTGGGTGTGGGAGTGCTGCATGTGCTCCTTCCAAGGCCTGGTGAGGATAGTGGTGGGGAAGGAGAAGAAGTGGATGAAGAACTACGTGCACAGTGTCCTGGCCCCGCTCATCCTTCGCATGAACGACGAGGCCCCCGAAGTGGGCCAGGTACTGATGTCAAGGCTGAGCACTGACACAGAGAGGGGTGGCTGACACCCCCTGGGGCTCCCGAGCATGGGGCAGCACTCCCCCAGTACAGCCCCTGGGAAAGGTCCCTGCAGAACCAGTGCAGCAGGGCTGGACAAGCTGGCATGACAATTTCCAGTGCCGCAGCTGGGATGGACTCTGAGCCAGGGCTGGGCTTGTGGCCACAGCTGGGGGCTGTGCCAAGCCGGGCTTTGGCCTGGGGGCTGTCGGGGAGGGTGCAGGGAGGAGTCCCGGCAGGGATAAAGGCTCTCCTGCCCAGCTGCAGCCTCAGGCAGCGCTGCCCAGGCCCAGAGGAAGATGAAGGTGGCTGTGCTCGGTGTGGCCCTGCTCTTCTCCATCCTGATGTGCCTCCCAGCACAGAGCAAGGTGCGGCTCCAAGTTTCCTGCATGGGGCAGCTGCCCCTGCAAGGGCCCAGGCACCCGGGGAGGGAGGCCAAGCCGGGCAGGCAGGGATCCAAAGGCAGCTGGGGACCCTGTGGGGAAAACCCCCACTCCAACACAATCCAGCCTCCAGCAGCCCCCAGGGCCACATCCCCCATCTCCCACTGTCCCTCCCCTCCCTCAGCTTTCCCTGGGGGATACCCCGGAGCTGAACCCAGCCCCAAACCTGGTGTGTCACAGCAGAGTTGTCCCTGTTCCCACTCCAGCCTTTGCACTGAACAGGGAGCTGGAGTGACCCCTCTTCTCGGGGCACCAGGACCCTGGGATCAGGGAGAATGGGGAGGTGGGAGGACAGTGGGGTCATGGGCCATGGGAACAGCTGGGTGACTGGGATCTCCAGTCTCTGGGGGCACTGGGCAATGGTGGCACTGGGACACCAGGGCTGAGCTTGGGGCAATACTGGAGTATAGTCACAGTGCCCGGCTCCAGCCCATTCCTGGCACTGCAGCCCCAAACTGCTCCAGGCCCCCAGGGGAAGATCCCCTGCCCAGCCCCACCGTCCCACCTGGGACTGCCGTGTCCTGCTGGATCCCCCCAGTCCCGCTCTGCTGAGCTGTGCCAGACATGGAGTCCCAGGGGCTCTGTGCCCAGCAGGGCTGTGGCTCCAGGCTGGGCTGGCACTGGGACACAGCTCCCGCAGTGCCCCTGGCCCCAGGGATGGCCCTGCCCTGCCCTGCTCCCAGCGCTGTCCCTGAGCAGGGCTCACCTCCCCACCCGAGGCTCCCGCGCTCCTGTCTCAGCTCAGAGCCCCTGTCAGGGTGAGCCCCGAGGGCACAGAGCAGGGACAGTCCCTGGCCAGGGCTCCCAGGAGCTGCCACTGCCTCCATTCTGCACTGACATTCTGTGACATTTCCAGGAGATCTTCCCTCCTTACGGGACACTGACCGCACAGAAGGGACCTGTTGTGGGACAGGTGGGAAAACCCTTCAGGCACCTGACTTGACTGTTTGTGTTGGATTTTCCTGAGGAGCCAGCAGTGACCTGGAAGATTTTCCTTTTGCCTGTTGGTGTACTTTGTGCTTCCTTTGCAGGAGAATTGAGGAGTGTTGATCCTGGAGGGGCCCAGGCACATTTCCAGTCTCTGGACACCTGAGGGGCCATTGCGGAGCATCTCAGCTGTGGCTTCATGGACTCTTGTGGCGGTTTCAGTGTTTGCTCTTTTGTGAGATATGACTAGGAGAAAATAAAAAGCATTGTCTATGAAATTGTATCACGGTTCCCTGACCTTTGGCAATCCTTGAATGACAATTCTTCTTCATTTTAACAAGAAATCTTTCTCCGCAATGTCACTGCGCTTGCTTCTGATCACTTCCATAACTGATGACTTCTGAAAATTTCCAAGGCAGGATTAAGAAACAAACACAGTGAACTTTTGTGTTCAATATCTACTGAAAGACATGTCTCAATGTCTTATCAACTTCAATCTTTAGAACAGAACATGACGTTCTTGGGTTGAGAGGAAAAGCACCAGGAAACAGCACACTGGGGCTGAAGCAGGGGTGTGAGCATTAAGCACACACTGCAATGTTAAGCCATCCTCTGCATTCTAAATTTGACTAATGAAAACTCTTTTCTTCTACCAGTGATCAAAGCTTCCATTAAAACTAAATGACACGTAAAATTGGATGAAATCACAATTCGTAGCCCCAAAGGGAACCTCCAAAGGCTTGCGTGCATGTGTGCACACACACTCACGTGTATCACCACCTTTCAAAATGCTTCTAGCTTGCTCATCTCAGAGTACATCTGTGAGTATCTCAAATCTGATATGATTGTACTGAAATTGGACACTTCATAAAAGGACTTAAAATGAGGAGATGGAAACATGTGGCCTACTCTCATCTCACACATATCAGAGCAAATTAAACCTAACACTGGATTAATTCTTTTGACAAGTTGCAGAAGCTGTATGAAAGTTTCTGGGAAAACCCAAGGCTTTTGCAAATTTGTGCTTAACCTGACCAAACATTTCCAATAGGAAAGTATTTTTGGTATTTTCATGAGAAATTATTTTCATTTTGAAACTAATTTTTAACATGAAACAGGGTTAAATAAATCAAAAGTATACTTAAAATGTATGGATTGTTTCTCTGCCCTTTCTGCAAATGGGAAAAGCTTACATGAAGTTATCATTTCCATTTCTGTGGTTAAAAAAAATAAAGGCAAATAAAGTTTAATACTGTGCACAATTGAATTGAATGTGTGACAGTACATTAAGTAATAATACACTCTCCTTCTAAGGGTCAATTTTTCTCAAACACTAAAATCAATCAAAATTTTCAGACTGCTTCATTACACATCAGTAATGGTCTCCAGAAAATGTTATCAATTCCCCCAGTGGAGCTCCCTTACTGCATGCACTGATCATACTGACATACACAACCACTTTCTTTATACCAAGCAGATCTCAGGCACTATTGAACCATCATACACTGATAAAAACCACAGAACATCAAACACTTTGTGAAGAGAGAGGAATGTAGACCAGGAACGTGGCTCAGCGTTGGAATAAATGAGAACAGAGGCCTGGAACTAGCTGCCATGAAGCTTTGGATGAAAATCCATTAATATTTCTGAAGTATTTATTTTCATCTCATAAAACCAATTCTTCTTATGAAACGTCAGCAGCAAATCATGCCAGGAGACAAGTTTCTTGAATTTTGAAGCCATAAAGCATAACCAAAACACTGCAGGGAGTGGGAAGGATGGACAAGAGAGGGGTATAGATCCAAGAACTGATCTTGCCTTGTAGAGGAATTTCTTAGACAGCAGGGGCATGATTTGTTATGGGACATAGCCTGAGCTATCCTAAACTAGGCCTCAGATTTGGGCCTGAATTGGGCCTCAGATTTAGGCCTTGTTAGTAGTGAGCAAGCTTGTGGCGCAGTTAGAAATTATATTAAGGTGTGCTTGGATTTAATTAATGTAGTTTTAGTAATTTTACCGTGGTGACCTTAAAGTTAAGATTGCTTACATTCCTTTTTAATCTAGTACCAATTAGAAAACACCTGTTCACATAAACTATCTGAGACTGTATATAAACCACCATTTTGAAGCAATAAACGGAGAATATATGATACAGCCAAATTGGTTGGACCTGTGTTGCTCTATCAGCCTCCCATGGAAATGCCCTGGCATCATTGCCTGACCTTTTTTTAACCTCTACAGTTCAAGAGGGTTTCAGCTCCTCTACTCCACCTCTTAACTGAGTTCAGTAACTTCATTGCCTGTCCATAAGTACCTTGTCATATGCATCATTCAACTCTACATATGCACTATGCAATCACCTTCAAAATACATCAGCTTTTAGAAGCACACTATCCCATGTTTGTACTTACAACAAAACAACTCAGGCCAACAACATACGTTGGCCACATATGCTTTGAAAGACTTATAAGTTTAGATCTATGGAACAAGGAATCTCTCTCAGCTATACTAGTCCAGCTTCTCAAGACTAATGCCAGGGGACTTTCTCTTGGGATGTTATCATCGCAACCCTTACAGGAAAATGCACACCCCATACCTTATCAACTATGACTGAAAAGAGACTGAGAAACAAACAAGCGAGGATTGGATTCCAACTCCCGCCCTTCACAGTTTGAGCACAGACATCTCAAACACAGAAAAAAAGCCAACCGTTTTACTCGCGGGTGCCACCATCTTGCCCCTCCCGCCGCCTCTTGCGAGCGGTGCCAGTGCTGTTACAAAACTGCAGCTCCATCCGGGTGCCAGGCAACATTAAAAACGCCCCGTAGAGCACCTAAGAGTGACTAGACGTGGATTCCATAGAACGAAGAATCACCCAGTGCCGCAAATTAATTGAATTACACCAGTCAATTGAAGAAGATCTCTTTGCTTGTCTTGTCAAAACATCTGAAGGCAAATCAGTGCCCCGAGGGGTGTCAAGCTGCGAGCGGCGAGCGCTCCACCCATGGCAGCCGCGCCGCGAAGGTGGGGGGCGAGCTGCGAGCGCTAGCGGAAAGCGCAGGAAGCCCCTCACCCCTCCCACATCGTCAGCCCCGCACGACACCTCAGTCCCGTTGGTAAGAAAAGTTAATCTATCTAGTTGCCCTCCGGAGATGTCCCACATTCCCAGAAGCAAAATGCTTCTCTGAGCCTGGGACGAGCTGAAAGGAATGCTATGAATTACACAACGCAGCTCCGTCCGGTTGCCAGGCAACATTAAGAACGCCCCGTAGAGCACCTTAGAGTGACCAGACATGCTTTCCTTTCGTAGGTAAAGATTTGCTATTTACATTTACATTTGCAGAGACCAATATGGCTAATGCATGCATTCCAGGGTTAATTTGCATCTGGGGTCTCTGGGTTGGGTTAATTTGGGGTGACAATAAAGGACTTCAAAATTTCTTTGCACATCTCTCATAGGAATCAACCAAAAAGGGCTGTTACAGACGTGCTCGTAGCTGTTCTTCGCGCTACGAAGGACACGCCAGCGTTCCTATGGGGCACTGGTCAGCTGCAAGAATGGCTCATTCACATCACAGGGACATACTGATAGACCAATTCAATTTCCTTTACTCTAGAAAACGCCTGGCCATAGAAAATCTATTGAAGAAATTCGTCGTTGACCTAGAAATGGTGCAGCGGATAATATACATTGCAGCTCTGGTGAGACAAAATAGTGTTTCTTATTTTACAGGCTGGAGGTGTGTTTTAAAACCATATGTCTGCATTGGGCTAAATTGTGAGTAAATTAGCATTTCTATCAAGTGCAGGGAAGGAAAACTTTCTTCCTTCCTTTATTTTGATTTTTCTTTCTTCCTCTCACACTTCTACTTTGAACTCTCAATGTAGTGTCCTACCTGGCCTGTCCTGAGATTGAAACAGGGTTAGTGATTTATTGTACAGGTGTTAAAAGAAGACCGATTTGGTCTGAAAAGTAGATGCTGCCTTCAGTCATCAATATTGCCTTAGTTAGAAAAAATCTTTTGGGAATGCTGCATTAAATACTACAACACTACAACGCTAAAAACCTTTCCTTATGCCTGTAGCTATGTGCTTTTTTAGTTTAACTAGATCCCTTGGAACCACCTAGATACCACACATTTACCATGAACTCAGTTCGTTTTCATTTTTTCTGTATTGAATCTTCTTTTCTATAAGCATGATGTAACACATACCTGTGTTAAGCATCTCTTAATATACAAGCACATTTAACGTACTGAAGATTTTTTCTTTCAAGTCATTCAGGTTACACTCTCTAATTCAACCTCTTTTCCCAACAAATGAGGTGTTCCTGTCTTACATGTTAGGCTGTGGCACATAAAATTACACTCACTCAGAGAATTCCTTCCCGGAGAGTTAACTTTCTCCTTTACAGCAGTGTATGATTATGGTTAGTATGATTAGTTATTGTGATGATAATGGGTTAAATTCATTTTCTCAGATAACTGATAAAAATTATTCTTGGTCTCCTGTATTTCACTAGGTGTTCTTTGTTTTTGCAGGAATCTTTCCATGCATCAAAGAAGGCCTTTAAGAAACTCAAAAGAGATGTAAAGGAAAAATTAGCGATGAGCCATTGCAGTGGACCTGAATCGCTTGATTATATAGCTTGCCACGAGGACCTATACGATGCTTATTGCTCTGTTCCAGTAAGGAACTTCCAGTGGGGAAGTGATGTGGTGATCTTTTTCAGCTAGTAAATTCAGAATATGTAAACTGAAGGAGAAAAAAGTTCCTGTATAGACTTTGTCTTGTAGCACTTTACTTTCCAGAACAATATTGCTAGGACTAGTGGATGTGTGACTTAATAAAAGCTTGTTTTATTTGTTTTTAGCAGCACATTCTTTCTGAAGCTATTGTTTTCTGGAATAGTCTAGGGCAACATTACTATGAGCTTTTTGTATTGATTTTTAAATGTAGAAAGCGGAGAGGCATTTTTAGGGGGAATTTCTATACTTGCTTGTGAATAAAATTGTTAGTGAGTGCAAATTACTCACGTATGTTTATTTTCAGGATGTGATTTGCTCCATGAATGGGAATCTGAAGCTTCCATGTGCACAAAATGTTGATTTCAATGGGATCAACTGTTTCATTCCAGAGTTGTGCTGTCTGGCATTTTTGATGCAGACACTGATACCACCTTTAGAGGTTACCTTCGGTGTGGATGGTGAACTTTTCGATAGAAGCATGTAAGAAATCTTTATATTCAGTCAGACTCTTACCATTGAAGTTGTGTAGTCTTTTTCCTAACTGACTTTAGTCAGTTTCCTAATTAATATGAAAGTTTAACATTGCTAAGCATTAATTTTGGGCAAAAACTCCTGGCCTGTAGTCAATTTGATATGCCTTTAAGTTTAGGATAGTGTATAGGTACCAGCATGTACACAAGTGTTAACAATTTTTTTAGTGAACGGCAGAGCAATTTTCTGGATAAACTTCAGTCTCAAGAGCATATTTAATTTATCATTTAAGAAGATAATGATCATCAGCTTTCCCTGTTTAGTCATATGCATATGTTTACATGTTTGGCATGTAGATGTGATACACAGAGATGGAACAAAACCTGCAGAAATGAAAATATCTCTGTTTATTTTGTCTGATAGCATTCTATAAAGGGCCAGTCAAACATCATTGTACCCTATGCCTTGCTTGGTGCCTCTGGTTATGACATTGCTTTGTGTAACTTCCTATTTTAATACATTACTAAAGTATAGATGCATGGCTTTTTAAAAATTTCTGTTGTTTGGTATTTGTTAGGAGTTTGAATCTATACAGCCAGATGTATTATTAGCGAATATTCTAGACTCAGAAAAGTAGTGTATATACATACATTTGAATCAATTTTTCAGAGCTAAAATGTCACTGTTTCATTGTCAATAGATGAGGATCTTGCTAATCAAGTTGTCTCATGTCTTATAAAATACTAGGAAGTAACTTTATAGTTGAGTATTTCTGTAGTATCCTTTATAGGGGGCTTGTTTTAGCAAGATATTTCAGGAAGAGGGGATGACTCCACCAGATTGCTGCTCAGAAGGTTTAATCTCTTAGTGGACACAGGGACCCTGGTTTGTTTGGGGCTTATGCAAAAATTAAGGTCTAGTGGCTTTCTGAAGTGTGAGCTGGCTTTGTTAGAATGTCTGTCAGTAGAAGTAAACAGTATGTTCTGCTAAGTCTGTCTTCCAAGTCCATTTCTTTTACAGGATCACATAAAGAATAGGTATTTTTGTGATGTGGAAAGATATTAGAGCTGTAGCTACTTTTTATCAGCAGTGCTCATTTTAAAAATTGTGTTTTGGCGCTTGCATGCAGACATTTCTTGTACCTTTTGTTTTAACAGGTACTGTCGAAGCTGGGATTCAGATTTTACAGCTCCCTTAGTGACCTATCACATCTGGCCTGCTCTGATGGAACATGATTGTGTTGTTGTGAAAGGAGCGGTAGTCACTAGAAAAATACTATAACCACTATAGCTCTATCTACTCTCCTGCAAAGGTACACTCCGGTGCTGCCGCCGTTCCACGGTGCGGGGGAACCGGGGAGACCCCACGAGTCACGGCAGCGGCGGCACTCGTGCCCGGGGCGGCCCCCGCTCCCGGCACCAAACGGAACCCAGCTCCCGGCACCAAAGGCGCTCCTCCGACAGGCTGGGCTGCCCCGCGCTCCCGGCACCGAATGGAACCCGGCTCCCGGCACCAAAGCCGCCCCTCTGGCAGGCTGGGCTGCCCTGTACAGGAGACCCGCCTGCCCCGCGCTACCGGGCTGGGGGGGCCCAAGCGGCGCCCAAACCCCGCGCCCGGAGCGGGCAGAGAGCTCCGTGCCGCGCCTCCTGCCCGCCGGCCCGGCCTGGCTCACCCCGCACCGGCGGGGTTCAGCTGCGACATTCCCCCCAAAACAATGAATGCCAGCGGTGAACCCACCAGGGCACCGCCAGAAGCACCCATCCCCTCATTCTCTCCAACGAATTGGGCTTGCATTTCCCAATCCAGCAGAGCAGAAATGCTGTTGTCCTTATTGTATATCCTCATTGCATTAATTGCTTAAGAAATAATTGAAAGACATGAAAGGAATGAAGAGAAATTAAATAAGAGCTGCCAGCTCCAAGGGCCATCCAAGGGATGCTCAAACCCCTTATCAATTATTTGCTTTAATTAACCAGCTCCAACAAAGTAATTAACACCACATTGATACAGTATGACTGGTTTGAATTGAATTGTAGATAAATACTGCAGAATGTAAAAACCTTTCTAAACCCAGAAACTCTTCTTTTAAGAGATCTACAGGGTGAGGTGGTTTCCCTCTCTGCCCTCTGGCTGCTCTTTAGCTTGTCCCGGCTGCCCTGGCTGGAAACTGACTCAAGCCTCGGTAGGATCTCAGCAGGCTGGCCAGCGAGACCCACCCGGTGGCTAAGCTGCCGTGTAGCCTGGCGATGTCAAAGGCAGCCTCAGCGAAAGAGAAAGGAGGACTCCGGTGGGGTGTCACAGAAGGCTTTATTGCGGATGCTGCACCCTCCACCAGTAGAATGAAGTCTCTCTCAGGGAGGCAACTTTTATGTGGGGGAGGAGTTGAGGGGATGAACCGAACAGACAACCAATAACCGAGAAGGCAGGTGTGGTCAAGGGGAAGAGGGACAGTTTGGGGAACAAATCAGGGGCTGATCTCCCCCGAACCTTCTGGAACTGGGGAGAGGCCTCACTGAGAGTGACAGGACTCGAGCGCAAGGGATACAAATGATTGACACTTAACTGTCCCTGGGTAAACATGTAGGGTCACACCAAACAGGGGAGGAACAGGGGGGAACAAGGAACCATCCATTTAAAAAACATTAACAATAGAAATGCAAATATAACAGTTAAATCAAAAAGATGCACCACTACAACAGGGCACAGCTGCAGAGAGAGTCTTGGGATTCAGGGGAAAAACCCCAAAGTTTTCAGCCTTTAGCATCCTCCACTATGTTGTCATTGACAGCAAACATGGCTTCAGCCTCAGGGAGACGCGGAGTCAGAGATTTTGCAGATCCCGGTCTCACCTCAGCCTTTCAGCAGGTACAGTCTGCAAGGAGAGAGAAGAAAATGGGTCAGAATGGACGGCCTACTTCCAGAAAATCATCACAATTCATAAAGCATGACGTAGAGCTGTAAGAACTTCCCCAAAGGTCCATCGCCCTGCTGACTGAGGGCTCTAAGTTGAAGCACAGGCTGGACCTGCCATGGGCAGACTATGGAAACCTCAGAAGTAAAAGCTTCTTGGCCAGCTCCATAAAACATTCCAAAATCAGGCTCCTGAGATGTGACCATCTCTTCTCTCACCTTCAAACATGCAGAATGAGGTTTATTGCTTCTGAGCAGCTTTCAAAAACTTGTTAGAGCAGAAAGTGTCTCACTAATTACACTGGAGTAACGTAAGATCCTCTGGCAGGTATACAAATAACAAAATGTTTTACTTACCTGAACAAAAAAGGAGGTAAGACCCATCAGTACAGGTTAAACTGGAGCACTACTTCAAAACAGGGCAGTGAAGATCGAGGGTAGAAGCTTTTCTAAGAGATACAGTGCCTACCAGGGGGGCAGAATGGGGAAAATCATTCTGAGTTTCTGGAGAAAACTTTAAAACTCACAGTAGTAAAGCCAAGTAGTGTTGGGTAAAAAAAGGAAACCAAACAAAATCCAAACCACCTTTTGAGATTATTCTTCCTTTATACCACAACTGCTTCCTTTTATTGAAAAACACAGCTTTGAGCAAAAGCTGTGTCCACAGCTCCCTGTACAATGCACCTTGAAGTTTTCTACAAGTCTGCCATGGTAAAGCAGCAATTAGGCAGCAAGGCCTTTGCTCTAGATGCTGCAGACATGGAAAACTCCAACAGTGTCAGAATCACTTGCCGTGCTGGAAAAGGCATGTACGCTGCTGAGAGAGCTTCTTTTGAGCTAAGAAAGCAGAAAACAAGCAGGACTTTTGTGAACAAGCAAAACAAAACACCCCCGCAACATTGAGCAAAAGCTGTGTGCACAGATCTCTGGAAAACCCAGTCTGAAGTTCTCTACAGCTCTGCCATGGGAAAGCAGCAATTTGGCAGCTCAGCCTTTGCTCTTGCTGCTGCAGACATGGAAAACTCCAACAGTGTCAGAATCACTTGCCATGCTGGAAAAGGCATGTACGCTGCTGAGAGAGCTTCTTTTGAGCTAAGAAAGCAGAAAACAAGCAGGACTTGGGGAAAGGAGCAAAGTAACACAACTCACCCATTTTGAGCCAAAGCTGTGTGCACGGCTCCCTGTAAAACTCCAGCAAGTGTCAGAATCACTTCCCGTGATGGGAGAGGAATGTACATTGCTGCCCTGAGCTCTCGGCAGCACCAAGGGCCTCTCCCCAGCACAGCCCAGCACCTTCTGGCCCTACAGCTCCGTTTAGGCCAGGCTGCTCTGGGCAGGGGACCCACGACCTCAGGCCCTCGCAAGGGAACAGCAGCAGCTGCAGCTCAGACAGGACTCAGCCCCAGCCATGGGGAAGGTGCTGGGCCATAGGAAAAGGAGGCTCCCTGTGTGCCCTGCTCCCCTCTCGCTGAGGGGCTGAGAGCTCTGCAGCCCTTCCTGCCATCCCATCTGCTCAGGTCAGCACAACAGCCCTGGCCTCGGGGCCCTCAAGAGCTGCTCCTGCTCCAGCCCCAGGGCCCATCCCAAAGCTGAGGCAGCCACAAAGCTGTGCCCGTTTCTGTTCATTCCTGCTCTGATGAGGATGATCCTCAGCCCCTTGAAGGTTGCTGTTGCTCAACACTGCTTGGGCAGCACCTCGAGTGCTGTGTCCAGTTCTGGGCCCCCAATTTAGGAAGAACATGGAGGGGCTGGAGAGTGTCTGGAGAAGGGCAGCAAGACTGGTGAGGGGTCTGGAACACAAGTCCTGTGAGAAGAAGTGGAGGGAGCTGGGGTTATTTATCCTGGAGAGGAAGAGGCTCAGGCAGAAAAGGCAGTGTCAGGGCACAGGTTGGACTTGATGGTATTCCAGGTCTTTTCCAATCTTGCTGATTCTATGATTCTCTGAAACTACCCTTGCAGCAGTTGCAGGATAAGCCCTGGGCGTCCTCTTCACAAGGTCCAGCAGCCCAGGTCCCTCAGCTTCTCCTCACAGCCCCAAAGCCCATCCTGTCCATCCTGCAGAACCTCTGCAGCTCCTCATGATTTGCCCAGGACAGGGAGCCCCACAGCCAGACACACCAGGCCAGATGTGCCCCACTAGCCTGGGGTGCCTCTGGCAAGGGAGCAGCACAAGGCACTGCAGGAGCCTGCAGACAATTCCTGAAGCACTTGAAGGATGATCCTGCTGTCCAAGGGATGTTCCCATGGTGCCAAATGAGGAATTGAAATGGGCAGTGGGGCCAGAGAGGAAAGGGCAAAACGAGATGGGCGGTTTGCTGGGCAGAGAACAGGGGCTGGCAATAGGAATAAATTTGTAGCAGGAAGAGTAAAGAAAGCAAAGGTGAAGCAAAGGAAATGCTCAGGGCATTTTGGGGGTGCCTGTCAGGCAGCCCTAGCTCTGAGCAACAACATCTGCAGTGGGACAGGAAACTCACAGCTGACAGGAACAAACTTTCTGGCTGACTTCAGAGACCACCAAAAACCTGAGGGGTTTCCCTGCTGTTCCCCAGCCCTTGCTGGCCCCAGGGGCTGATGGCATTTGTGCTCACTCAGGTTCATCTCCCCACACCAACACCACGGGGGTGCTCACACCTGCTCTGTGCAATGCAAACAGGGGCTCCTGAGGCAGTGCTGCCGTGTCTATGCCTGCAAGGATGCAGCACCTGTGTGAGCTGGGGGAGAGGCCAGGGCTGCAGAGGGGGAATGTTGCGGGCAGGTGCATGAGTCTTGCGGTGTGTTTTATATTTTATGTTTTACAATTAATGTTCATGGATTTGCTGTTTTATTCTATATAAGTTATATAATAGTTTCTTCCAAGTTCCCCCTATGTTCTTCCCCAGTTGGTACATCTCCCGCCCTGGAAATCCCCTACCTTTGTTCTCCCCAGATATTGTTATGTGTCAATCATCAGTTGCTCCCCTCCCAGGGCCTGCCAGTCTCAGGAGGCCTCTCCCCTCTTTCCAGAGAGTTCGGAGAGACTCGGCCCTGGATTGGAGCAGGCCTGGGAAATCCCCCACCCCTTAAATTTGATTTGCTTTCTGTATGCCTTCCCCTTTACCCTAATTGGTCCCCTGACCCGAAGCCACTCCCTTTCCCCTTCCCTTTTAACCCCCTGCAAAGCTCTGTCAGCAGGCCTTTATTCTGGGCTGCGGCAGAGTGACAATAAACTGCTCTGTGTTGCACCCTCACTGAAGCCTCCCTCTCACTCTCTCGCCATCGCCTCACACACCAGCGCTCTGTTGCCGGACAGCCTTACCCACCGGGGGGAAGCTGCCGGTCCGCCTGCGGCTTCCTAACCGAGGCTGGGGTGGTTCCCTGCCAGGGCTGCCAGGTTAGCTGGGAAGCCGTGCCCCAGCAGTTCAGGGAACTCGCCTCACATGAGGACACTCTGGGATGCTGTCCTGGGTTGTCCATCCCAGTGGGGATGGATCAGCCCCTGCTCTGCTGCTCCTTCCCCTTGTCTCCCCTAGGGACCTTGGAGAGCCCCAGCCAGCCATGCTGTTTGCCCCCAGCCTGCCCACAACCACCCTGGGGCTGTTCCCAGGGCTTTTCTGTGCTGAGCATTGGCCTGGGTGTGTTCTTGAGAGAGCCTGGGCAAGGAGCCTGCAGCCCCCAGGCCCTGCCCTGGGGCGTCAGTGCTGCCCCAGCAGTGCCCATGGCCTGTCCCTGCTGCAGCCCCGGCACTGCCACCCCCAGGACTGTGCCCAGCCCCGAGAGCACTCAGGCCCTACAGCAACACCAGGGCCAGCAGGGCAGCGGGGCAGGGCCACGGCAGCAGCACTGGCAACACCAAGGGCTGCTGCTCCTGGGCACAGCTCTGGGCCAGCACTGATCTTCTCCCAGATCTGCACACAGACATAGCTGCTGCAGCTGCAGAGAAGGGAACACAAGGGAGATCTCTGCAGAAAACTGGGCTGGGAGATCCTTTAGCTTCTTAAAAGCCACCAAGAGCACAGCCCCTCACTGACACAGTCTGTGGCCATGGGAAGTCAAAATGAGAAATTACAAAAACAATGACAGTTCTCTGTGGACAATCTTGAAAAATTAAAACAAAGAAAAAGAACCTGCAAAATGAAACCAACAAGAAGTATCAAAGATGACTTTTTATTACAAGTGATTTTCAGAAATTTGCCAGCAGTATATAGTTCCTGAAAGCATCCAGTCATCAGTCTCCAAACTGAAGCCTTGAGCTCCTGGTTCCTCAGCCTGTAGATGAGGGCGTTCAGGGCTGGAGTCAATACCAAGTACAGAACTGACAGGGCCAGATCCAGGGATGGGGAGGAGATGGAGGGGGGCTTCTGGTAGGCAAACACTGCAGTGCTGAGGTACAGGGAGAGCATGGCCAGGTGAGAGAGGCAGGTGGAAAAGGCTTTGTGCTGTCCCTGCTCAGAGGGGATCCTCAGCACAGCCTGAAGATCTGCACATAGGAGAAAACAATGAACACAAAACAACCAAAGACCAAAAAGGCACTAACAGCAACGAGCCCAAGTTCCCTGAGATAGGATTTGGAGCACGAGAGCTTGAGGATGTGAGGGATTTCACAGAAGAACTGGCCCAGGACATCGCCCTGGCCCAGGGGCATGGAAAATGTATTGGTCGTTTGCATGAGAGCATTGAGAAAGGCAGTGGCCCAGGCAGCTGCTGCCATGTGGGCACAAGCTCTGCTGCCCAAGAGAGTCCCGAAGTGCAGGGGTTTTCAGATGGACATGCAGTGGTCGCAGAACATGATGGTCAGCAGGAAATACTCTACTGACATAAGAAAAAAGAAGAGGAAAACTTCAGCAGCATATCCTGCATAGGAAATTCACCTGGTGTCCCAGAGGGAATTGTGCATGGCTTTGGGGACAGTGGTGCAGATGGAGCCAAGGTTGATGAGGGTCAGGTTGAGCAGGAAGAAGAGCATGGGACTGTGCAGGAGGTGGCTGCAGGCTATGGCACTGATGATGAGATCGTTGCCCAGGAGGGCAGCCAGGGAGATTCCCAAGAAGAGGCAGAAGTGCAGGAGCTGCAACTGCCACACATCTGCCAATGCCAGCAGGAGGAAGTGGCTGATGATGGAGCTGCTGTTGGACATTTGCTGTGGCTGGCCATGGGGACCTGTTCATGGATAGAGGACAGTGACATGTCCAGGCTGCTTTAAGCCAAAACCAAGCCAAACCCTGTAGACTTTCCTGCTGGTGTTGGTGTCTTTGGTGCTGACCCTGACTGCTGACAAAACAGCAACACATTTGCTTCAGAGTTGGAGTAGGTCAATGCACAAGATGGCGGCTGGGGCTGAAGCAGCCAGTATTTTGATGTCAAGTCAATTCAAATACATGAAAATAGGAAGAAACTCCAGAGACTGAACATTTTAAAATAAAAACTTTTTTTTTTTTTTTTTCCAAAAGAAGCCCAAAAGCATTTCCTGTGCAGATGGACTTTGTTTAGCACCAAGAAACATCACAACTGGTTTCATCCAGGCAGGAGTCACAGTGACTGTGAGGTGATGAAAATGGAGATGGGATCTGCTTGAGGTGGAGGCTGCAGTGGCTGCTCACCTGGGATGTGCATCCCTCAGGGGTACCTGATTTCTTTAGAACACTAGCAAGACTATATAGAATATAAATACAAACCAAACCTGCAGCAGGAAGTCCACTGCAGTTAAGGTTGTTCTTGATGACATTCTTCAAGTTGAGCAGAGACATTCTGTTCAGCAGACACACAGCAAGGGGCTTCCTGGAGCACTGCTCTGGCATTCATTCTTTAGAGTAGGGGATTGCAGGAAAAAAAAAGAGAATCCCATCAGCTACTGAAGAGGAACAGTCACTGACAGGAACCAGTGGGTTAAGAAATAGGAGGAGGAAAAAGGCAGAAAACGTGAGGTGACAAAGGGGAGAAATGGGAGTGAAAAAATGAGAAGAAGGTGAAAGAAGAAAAAGGCAGAAAATATGATGGGAAAATTCTAAGAAAAAATTAGCAAAAATGGGTGAAAACATAGGGGGAAAATGGAGGGAAATATGAGGGGAAGAGTTAGAAACTTGACTGGCAAAGAGAGAGAAGCAGGCAGCAAATGTGAGGGGAATATTCTGAGAATCCTGAGGGGAAAAGAATGAGAAACCAGATGGAGGAAAAAGCAGAAAATTGGGTGAAAAAGCGGGGGGAAGTTTGATGGGAAAAGTGGCAAAAAAGAGGAGTGATAAAGGGCACAAAATGCAAGAGGAAAAGTATAAGGAACATGAGGGGGAAAGAACGATAAACGTCAGGGGAAACGTATGAGAAATGTGAGAGGGAAAGGGTGAGAACAGGAGGGCAAAAGTGAGAAACTTGAGGAGAAAATTTGCAGAAAAATGACTGAGAAAAGGAGAGAAACAAGAGAGGACTAACGGGCAGGATATGTAAAGGAAAAATTGTGAGAAATATGAGGAAAGAAAAATATAGGAAAGAGTGGGAAGGTGAGGAAATGTGAGAGGGAAAAGAATAGGAAATGTGAAGAGAGAAAAGGAGAGAAGGCAGTATTGGCAGAACAGCTGAAATAATTCCTAATTCCTGCCATACATTTTCCCATTTATTGCACAAGCCCAGGCCTTCTCTGGATGTACGTCTCCACCTCTGCCCTGATTCCTATCTGGAAGCAGTACAAGTGGCAGGATGTGCCCACCAGCAGGAGCAGCTCCAAGCGGGAAGGCGACAGGTGGAGCTGATTTCCAGAGGCTTCTGTCTGCCAGGTGAAGCCAAGGCAGCAGTGGGTTGCAAGGGGCTGGTGCTGCTGCTCCTCTGTGCCAGAGAGCCCTGGCTGGGCAGGGCACGGCGCCCACTGCACTGCAGGCTCTTTCTCCTGCCCCAGCTTGGCACACCTGGCAACAAATCATCAAAATACTGGACATCTTTACATGACTTCTCAGAAGTTACTGACAGGAGAGTAGGAGTCCCTTGAGGGTCTCTGCTGGTCATTTGGGGAACATCCCATTCCTCAAATTCTCCTCTGATTCTCAAGAGCCTCTTAAAACCACTTTCCTCCCTTTGAATGCATTCCAGCTACCTTCTTAGGAGGACTACTCTAGTCTCAAGGCTTACATAGCCACTTTTGCACACACCAGTCATTGCACTGGGGGAATCAAGGGCTCAACACTGTCTGTTAATGCCAATGGAATTCATGATTTGTTACAGTTCAACATTTTCTCAACACCTTCCTTCTCTGGGAGCTGCTCATAAGCATTTCCTCAATGCACCTTGAACATGGTTTTGCTGCTTGAAGCCAATTGTGTCTTTTTTTCAGCAATTAGAAAAGAAAACACAAATTGCCTTTGGAGACCCTTCTGCTCCCTGCCAAATCAGTTCACTGCACAAGCGCAAGGGAGAGCAAGATCCACTCCCAGCTCAGGTGAATCCCTCCTAAGAAACAGTTCTCCTTTGCTCTGAGGACTTTGTCCCCATTCATTTCATCGAAGACTTCGCTCCTTTCTAACACCTCTCTCCCAGCAGCTCAGGGCTGTATTGCACAGTGCTTCCTCTGTGCCAGAGAGCACAAAGCAGGCTGGCCTGGTGGCCCCGAGTATTTCTGCAAAACACTCTGCATTTCACCCCTTTGCTCTGGCTCAGTGCAGAAGTGCAGGATTGCAGGCACCTCCTCCCAGAGCTGGGTGAGGCACTGGCTCCTGCAGCTGGGACCTGACAAGCTGTCCCTCCCTCCCGCTGGCCTCGGCTCCCCTGGCACAAGTGCCGCGCCTGAAGGACGCTGCCCTGGGCTGGAGCCTGCCCAGCAGCCCGGCTCCCTCCCGCTGGGCCCACAGTGCTGCACACACTGCTCACCTTTCCCGGGAGTTCCAGGGCAGCCGGCACAAGAGTAGGAATGCTCAGCCAGGCCTGCAGCCCTCGGCTGTCCTTTGCCTTTCTCCCCTCCTGTGCAGACTGCAGACGGCCAATGCCAGCAGGCTGTGCTGTGCCCAGCACGGCTGCGCTTGCCCTCGGCAGCAGCCAGCTGCCAGCGGGGCTCTGAGAGACCAGCATTGGCCCGGGGCCACCAAGAGGCACCCAGGGCCGGGCTGCTGCCTCTTGCAGCTGCAAGGGCCTCATTGCAGCCTGCCTCTGCCCAGGCTCAGGCTGCTCCGGCCTCTGCTGGGGCTCTGCTGGGGCTCCAGCCTGGCCAAGGCGGGGCCTGCTCTCCCCTCCCAGTCGCTGGCAGCTCTGCTCCAGCTCTGCACCTTGCCCAGCAGCCTCCCTGATCCTGCTGCTTCCTCACTTGAGCCCAAATCTCCTCCAGCCCAAGAGATGGCACTTCAGGCTCCAAATCCAAGTGGCAGGAACACAAATGCTCTCGAGTCATAGCTCAAGGCCTGCATCTGCACAGGATATTTGGGCAGCCCCACTCCTCCTTTGCTTCTGCCTGCAAATGTCACTGCCCTTTCTGCCTCAAATCCAAGTGCCACATCTGGGTAAAAGCCAGCCAGTGGGTCATATTGCAAAGGCACTGTGGCCTGGAGAGGATGGCTGAAGAAGAGCCTTCCCCACTTTCAAACTGTACCAAAGAAGTCATTAGTGTCACTTTCCACCTCTAAGAAAAAACGGACAATTCAGAAGGAAATGCTGATCTTTCTTACAGTCTCAGAAGGAGAGGAATCTTCAAAATGAGTAAAAGTTTAATAATCTTTATTTATTTACAATCTTATCCTACAATCTACTCTATAATCCTAGCTACAATTCAACTCTAAAATCCTCGTCTATGCTGGTCTTAAACAGTCTAGAATTTGTTGTCCAATGCTTGTCTCTTTCTTCCTCTCATTCACCTCAATGATGAGTGGTACTAGGCTGGATGCAGGCTTGGCCAATGCTACAAATGGATGCTATACGAAGGAAAAAAATCCAACGAGGAACCATGACTTTCCAAGCTAACAGCCTCAAGAGCAGGGTAATCGTTTTGAAATGGAAAGGAGATGGAGTCAGAGTAGGTCTAAGGAGCAACAGTGGCACAGCTTGCTGCAAGAGCTGGCAAGTGCCCCAGGCCTGGAAATCTTTCATGTTAGAGCAGGGTGATCTCTTTCAAGATGTCCCTGCTGATTGCAGGCCACTTGGAGCAGATGACCTTTCCAGGTCCCTGCCAGCCCAGCCCAGTCTAGGATTGCTGAGTGTTTTCATTGGAACAGCACCAAGAGTGGAGGGGAGGAGGAGGGGGCCTCATCTGATGCCTTGGACTTGAATGGAGGAGGAGCTCATCCCTGGCACACAGTTTCACCTGCAGCCCCTTGGCATTTTACCTGCAGGAGCTCCTTGGCAGACCAGCGCCGCGCCTCCTCTGTCTGCAGGCAGCAGCTCAGGAAGTGACGCAGCAAAGGAGAGAGGTCCTTATGCTGCAGCAGCTTTGGTGTCCCTGTTGTGGCTATCAGGAGTTGAGCCTGAAGAAAAAGGAAACACGAGTCTCTCACCTGCTTCTTTCACATCTGGAACTGCTCTCCCTGATGCCAGTGTTTAAGCTCCACTCTACAGTGGCAGTTAAAGCCGTGGCAGAGAGGCAGAGGTGACGTTCCTGTACCAACAAAAAACCCCAACCCCAATGCAGCCACAGTTTCTCCAACATCCAGTTGATCTTGCCTTGTCAGCTGATTTCCTTGGCTGACCTCGTTAGTGGAAACTCCATCAGCAAAAGCACCTTTGCTTCTCTGAGGTTCACCTGACCAGCTTGACAGCTATTTGGAAGAGGGACTTTGCTCTACTAACTGATTCACTCTACTTTTTCCAAGGATTCTTACATGAAAAGCATCTCTGCAGTGCTTGTTGGTCCCTTAAGCACAGCTGCCATAAAACAAAAGTCATCAAGCTTTTTGCTTGGGTCTTGAAAACAATGGTCATTTAAAGTAAAGAAAGGGAATCCCTCAGTTATTGCTCAGGGAAGGAGACAAACATTTGCAATCTCATCCTCAACACAGACACATGAAGATGCATCCAGAAATGGATTGGGACGAAAATGCCAGTTTGGGCACACAGGAAACACCTGCAGCTCTGTCTCTCAGCAGACTGCAAATTTCAGCTTCCCTTAGGCAGCAAAAGAAAATTTTGGTGGTCAAATCAGAAGAAGGAGGAATGCCATCCCTGTGGTAGCCCTCTGCCTATTTGGATCCTCAAGTCAATGCATTCATGGTATGCCCATCCTAGAAAGTGGCAGGAAACAAAGGGGTGCTTTTGGCAGGCTCTCCACATCACCAGGCTTCAGCTTGGTGACATGGAGCAAGTGGCTTCGGTTTGGCAAGAAAGATGGTCACAAAATGTTTCAGCAACACTGCACAAGAAGCACAAGAGACTCTGTGGCCTTCACACCCTCATGTCCTGGTTTCAGGCAAGTTTCCCTGTGAGAAGAATAGGGGTGCACTTCTCTCCAAGCCACTGCTTTAGAAACTTGGATGGGTTTGGGTTTCCTTCCTTCATTTCAGGAAAGAAAACACCAGTTCTAAGATGCTTGTTTCCTGCTAGTAGGGCCATCTACACAGCCCAGAGAGCTGGAATGACTCCTAAGCCAAAGCAAAATGTTGCCTGAGAGTGGAGATTGTTTGCGTGGGGTGAGGCTTGAGTTCCCCCAGTGATGCAACCAAAACTAGAGCAGATGCTGATGTGCTGAAGGGACATTTTTAGAAAGGGGCCGTGCTGGAAGTAGTTTCAGTGGATGGCAATGGGATTTTGTCCAATGGCACCCAGGACATGGGATGTGGGAGAAAGACAGCGGGATCAGAGAGTATTTACACCTTACCGAGTCAGGACTTTCATGCCCATAGGGAACGCCTTGGAACACCATTTCAATTCCCACAATTCCAAAGGACCATATGTCCACTTTGGGGCTGTACGGTCTGCCTTTCACCACCTCAGGCACCATCCACCAAGGAGTCCCGGTCACCGAGCTCCGTCTGTTCTGCTCAGGGGTGAGTTGAGCAGAGAAGCCAAAATCAGCTGGGGAGAAAGCAAAAGACTGTTTTTATTTGAATACTGTGCAGTTAGGAAAGCAAGCAAAAGAATTGTGCAGGGTAAGTTTAAGAATGTGCAGTTGAATCTCTTGGACATCTCTCCCCACTCTGTTTCCTCAGGAGTTTAGCCAAAGAAATATGACATTGGCTACATAACAAATCCCCACATTTTTACACTGCCTCCAGCAGTGGCTTTTGTTCCTCTGAAGCTGTAGACTTGGAGCTCCCTCCCTCTGGAAGGGACACACACAGAGCAATGCCACTCTGGACTGCTTGGTCCTTGCAATACGGCTGTGCACATTGCAACCCTGTGGTCACAGCAAGGGTCCCTGCAGTGCCACCAGCACCATTTTTGGGGGTTGGCAGTCCCTCAAAAGCAGCTCCACATCCCACAGCCCTGGAATGCTGCACCTGACCAAGAATCTACTGACCCAGCTTGACAGAGCCATCCATTCTGAGAAGGATGTTGAGGCTCTTGACATCTCGGTGCATCACATGGTTGGAGTGAAGAAAATCCAGTCCTTGCAGGCACTGAGAGACAAAACAGAAACAGGAGGCAAGTTTAGAGAGGCAAGATGGAGAACAGCAAATACAAGAGACAGAGAGAGAATGCAAGAGCAGGAGATAACAGTCCAAGAACAGAGTGCAGGGAGGGCAAGGAGTGGCAGGCAGTTCACTTGAGGTGCTCTTGCTTGCCCATTGCATACCAGCAACACAGACACAAAGCCTGGCACGTGGAATTGCTCCTGTTCTGAGCCTGTTTCCCAGACAATCCTGCCCAAGCCCTGGGAAGCACAGGTGGGATTGCTAACCTGCTGACTGACAGTTGATATCTCGTCTTTAGACATGTGAGTCCTGTAGATCACATCTTCCAGTGTGCCGCCATCCATGTATTCCATGACCAGCCAGAGTTGCTCATGCACAAGGTAGCTGAAAGAAGCAAACAAGGCCATGCAGATGAACATGCATGGTTACATTGCTTTATTCTTGATTCTTGTTTCTGGGTCCCGTTGTGACAAGGACAGAATGAAAGGAATAGACATTCCCTCTAGGCTGTGCATTGTTTGCAGTCTGTGCAGTCTCAAGGAGAATGGCACATCTGTGAAAAAGGAGATGTCTTAGATGGCCAGCAAGCAAAAAGTGCAGTTTAGTAACAGCCAAGACGAAAACCTGTCAGGCACGGTATTTCTGGAAATAAGCACCTAGTGTTCCATGGACACCATGGAAAAGCGAGACAACAATCCAAGGGAAATCCTCTCTAGGATGCTTCATCAGCATTCAAGAATCTTTAAAAAATGCATCCTGAGGCAACATGGAGGCAGTGAACTTACAGGGTATTGACTTCCTATGGTAGGGTTGATTCAGGTTTTGGAACAATTTTCCAACAATGTGTTGGAAAGCCAGGGAAGACTCATGCAGACAAAATGCACTCTTTTCCCATCCATTGGAGATGAGTACAGAAAAAATAATGAACCAATAATTAACAGCTCTCCTTTCTGCCAGTCTCCAGTCGGTTTTTAACCTCGCATGCTTGTAGTCTGTAAACAAACCTTCATGGGATAAGACCACGACTACTCACCTGTCTAAATAAGTCACAACATAGGGACTCCTATTTCTCTTCATGATTGTGATTTCATTAATGATTTCTTGCTTGCTGTGCCATCCTTGAAGATTTATTTTCTTGATGGCCACCTAAAAGGACATTGAAAATCAGGAACGTTAGAAGTTGGTGGCACGGGAGCACAACAAACATGGAGAGAGTGATTTTGCAATGACACAGCCAAGCCCTGCCCCAGTGCCTTGTGATTAGACAAAGGAGGAATTAGGAACTGACATGCCAACAGCCCATTTCTCTGCTCCTTTGGGGGCCACTTACAGGACACAAGGCCACTGATGATTTGCCTTGTCCACTTGTTACCAATGGTGTCTCAACTGTCACCCACAAACCTCTGAGCACACTCTGTGCTCCTCTCTCTGTACTTGAAAAGAAATAATGTGTACCTGGGTACTCTGTGAATACATCTTGGGCTATAAGCAGGCTTAGGGCTTTTAGGGACACCCTGCAGATCTCTCCCTACGCGCAGTTCCCGAGTGCAGCACTGCAGGTGGCTACAGACCTACCAGGAACATTCTGGTGTATTTGCTGGCAGAAATGAGAATGCAGGACTCTGAAGCCATAGCCCCAGAGAGCAGTGAGATGCTCAAAGGCAGCACCTTTGTTGGAGTAAATGAGAGCGAGGGAGAGCGTCCTTCTCTGAAAGGAACTGCTGCCCTCCTTGCTTTCCTTCTGGCAGCTGAGAAGGACTAAGACAGTCCCAAATGCAATTGGCAGGCTGGCACCAGTCTCTGCCAGTACTTGTGCCTTTGCAGCACAGCTCTAGGCAAAGCTCCAGCCACAGCTGACACAAGAGAGGAAAGCCCTCGAGACCAGCACAATCTGCAGGGGCAGTTGACATTTACCTCTCCTCCTGTGGCAGTGTCGATCGCTCTACAAACAACTCCAAAGGTCCTAAAAACAAAAGAGCAGCAAAGGAAGGAGAAGCCATTTATATCTTGGAGTGAAAGCCAGCCCAGACTGGAGATGTCTGCTGTGAATGCCTCAAACCTGCAGCATGCAGGAGGGGTCTGCCAGAAGGTAGATGATGCATTTTCCTATCAAGGGCATGGGCACTGGACCTGTTCCTACACCATTGGGGTTTAGTGCCTCAGCTCAAAAGGCCAGTTGATTCTTTCATCTTGGATTTCAGTTTCTGAACTGGCCACTTTTTATCCTGACCACAGACTATTTCCTTCAGCAAACTCTTGGGAAGAAATGTTCCTGACAACTGTTCCCTAATGGCTATCATAGGGGGTAGGTTGCTGTTTCTGGCAATGAAATACAAGTGCCTTTGACATTGCCTTCTGACCACACTTTCAAATTCTTGCCAGTACTGAGAGATGGGGCAGACTAACCCCAGTGTCTGAGTATGTTTGCAGCTTGCCTGACTTCACACTTGATAGATATTCCACCAGTGAATCACCTGCCCTTTGATTGTCTAAAAGTAACTGCGGTTGGACTCACCCACTGCCAAGATTTTCCAGTTCAATGTATTTCATCAGGGGATTTTCCATGTTGACCATTTGCCCTGAGGGAAACAAAATGCAAGACGCTCACTTGAAAGCAGAGATCCAGCATCCCAGAGATACAAAAGGCAGCCCCACTGTCTGGGGCTCTGAGTCCTTTGTGGTCAGCTGGCTAAAAAAAACAACAAGTGCAACAAGACAGGCAGCTCTGCAGTACAAGCAGGCCAGCACAGAGACTGATTATCTACAGTCCTTTGAAGAGATCTCTTGACAGAAAACAAAGCACAGGGAGATGCATTGCCAGGAGAGGAGGCCATCTTCTCCACCTTGCAGCAGTTGGCCAAAAGAACGTCTTTCCATTTGTAAACCAAAGCAGCTCATGCTATAACCAATCCCAAGGGGGCCCTCAGCATCAGGACCCTGACCCTTGATGAGCAGGCTGAGCTGGAAGGTGCCCTTGCCCATGCCCCATGGCAAGAACCACAGTGCTTCTCTTCCCCCTGACAGCACGGATCATGCCCTGCCATTGCACTCGCCCTCTCAGCACACCGCACACGTGCCCATCTTCCCAAGTGGGCACAGCAGCAAAGGGCAGCGAGGACAGCAAGGACAGCAGTGCTCCTCAGGTGCCGGCGGGGCACGGACAGCTGCCCAGAGGAGATGCTGACCCTCTCGTGAGCCCAGCCCATGCCATGCAGAAGCTGGGCCAGAGCAGGGGCTGCTGCCTCGGGGCAGCCCCGCGCTGCAGCAGCCGGGCGGCAGCGGGACTCTCCCAGCTAAGGAAGGCTCCAGCCTCTGCAGTCACACCAGCCCTCAGGGCCACAGCAGCTGCCACAACAAAGCTGCCAAAGCCCAAGCACGAGCACTGACAAGCAATGGGAGGAAGGCACAGCCAGACCGAGACCCTTCCAAGCTGCTGGCCCCATTCAGAACACAACAGGATTGCCTTTGACATCAGACACACCGAGGTGCACATCAATGCCCTTTTTGTCCAACAGGTGATGGGAGACACAGAGTCCACTGGACTCTCTTCTCAGACCCACCAGGTCTTCCCTGAGAGCACAGTGTTGGCAGCTGCTCTGGGCAAGAAGCAGATAAAATGACTTGTGTTTCAGAATCACAAAGGGCTTGATGTCTTTTCCTAGGGACTGATCTGAGCAGGCCTTGGGCCAATGGGCAGCATTCTAACAGTCATGGCAATGACTGGGAATCAGGTCGGAAAAAGTGCCCTGCATCTGAGGAATGTACAGCAGAGGGGGCTGCAGGCTGTCTCCTGAGAAATGCCTACAGTGCAGTTTTACCTGATCACGCCACAGCAATGTGTCTCTTGGACATATCTTTATAAGAAGAAAACTAGGAGATTAAATACAGAGTGTGATAGAAGTATCTGTTTTTTCATTGGGGGTACAAAAAAACTCACCTCTTACCCTCTGTTTCTGCGGTCACCTGTTGTTCTTTCAAAGGAGTTCTCACTGACAAAAATTATAATATTCTAACAAAAAAAACCTTGTAGGTATAGTAGTGGTAATAAGAACAGTCATAAGAAAGACACCAGTAAGACACATGGGGCAGATGAGCTCCTTCAGGATGAAAAAGAAAGCTCTACCCCTAAAAATCCAGAAAAAAAAACCAAACTAAAAACAAAACCACAACCAAAACACAGAATGCCAAAACCAATCAATTTCTGTGAATATTTTTTTCCTCTATTGACGGCTGAGAAGTCAGGAGCCTAAGGATAATTTAGGAAGTGAACTATTATCTCCAGTTTGGCCACTAGCACACAGGACTTGCCTAGATCATCTGCCTTGCACACAGCCTTCTGCTGATGCAAGAACAATGCCTGCTTCTGCCTTTAGCACAGAGGGAAGCTCAGGCAAACCCAAGCACGTCCAAGCTGCCCTCAGAGGCAGCAGGAACACCCAGAGCACTCTTGCTACCTTGGAGCACAGCATTTCCTGTGGGGAGTGCTAAATGTCCCTGTGACCCCAAACTGCGGAGGATCATTTGCTCCAACTCTGCTGACACATGCACACAACACACTGTCCCTCAGAGAAGAAAGACACAAGACATACTCAGTAGCTCCAGGGAGTCATTCTCCATCTCCTGTAGCTGAGCAGCAGCTCCGTCAGTCCTGGAGATGAACAAACTGCCCGGGCTTCTCTTCTTAGCTTGGGCAGCAAAGGCTCCTTGAGGTGACACTGCTGCTGCTGCTGCTGCTGCTGCTGCTGCTTGCTGCTGCTGCAGCAGCAGGTTCAACAGACGAGCCTTTGTAGATCTGAGACAACAAAGGAGTTGGTGTCAGAAAAGTGGCTGGCAGAGATTAGCCCCAGATCCCATTTCAAATGCAAGCCCTTTGGAAGATGCTGTCATCCACATGCAGGGCTTGCCCATGGGTTTTTTCTGATCTCCACTTCTCCAACTGGATGGGTCAAAACCAAAGGCTGGTTTGACTTGAGTTCATGGCCAGATTCATTTTCCATTTTCTCCAGAATCCATTGGCATGGATTTTCTGAAGGGTGACTGCCAAAATGACCATTCCACTTTCTCCCAAGGACCCTTTTCTCCCTCCAAGGGCTGCAGAAACACTTGCAGCTCCTTGTTCAAATGTTCTACCTTCTCCCACTGAGTCCTTTTTTCCTCCACCATCATCAGAATGTGCTCAACCGGTGCATTCTAGTTGAGACACTTCCTGTGCCTCACAGGAATCTTGGGACTCCTCCTTGCCACTCACTTGCTGGAAATCTTTGCAGGCTGCCAGCAGAGATCTAAACTCATCCACCTCAAGTCAAAGAGAAGAAAGCAGTCAGAGAGTTCAGCTTGTCCCTGTCAGCCAAGAGTCATGGACTGTGAGGAAAGGGAGAGCACCAGATTCGCAAGGCACACAGACAGCTTGTTTCAAGATCCATCTGGGTCACCGTGACCACCTGCAAGAACACCTCAAGAAACAAGGAGAGGAGCACCAGGCCAGCATTCAGGAAGGCATTCAGATGACTGCTGGCCAAAAGGCCAAAGGACCAGTCCCACTGTCCAGGGCAGCAGCTGAGATTCAGCAGAGCAGGCCGTGTCCTTCAGAGTGGCTGTGATAGAGACTAGAGCAGGATGGCACTCAGAGGCATCACCCCAGCCCCCAGCTGCTCTGCAGGGGAAAGGCAAGAAGGGAAGAAAGCACCAGTTTGGGGCCTGCAGTGGCTGTCACTCTTCCACTCACTTGTTTTTCTAGAGCCTCTTGCTTCTCAAGGAGGAGATCAATTTTCTCTTCTCTTTCTCTTTCTCTTTCAATTTTCATTTCTCTTTCTCTTTGCATTTTCATTTCTTCCTCCAGCCTCTTCTCTAGTTCCTTGATCCTAGCCTGAGTTTTTTGCAGCTCTGCCTGCAGCTTCTCACCAAGTTTCTTCTCCATTTCCTTGATCCTAGCCTGAGTTTTCTGCTGCTCTGCCTGCAGCTTCTCACCAAAGTTTTTCTCCATTTCCATGATCCTAGCCTGAGTTTTCTGCAGCTCTGCAAGCAGCTTCTCACCAAAGTTCTGTAAAGAACAAGGAAGAGAAGGTTTTGTGAGTGTAGTGGCTTCCACTCTCCCACTCACCTGCTTTTGTTGATCACCCCTCTGCTGCTGGAGATTCCAGTGATCTTGAGTTCTTCTCATGTCTTCCTTGTTCCTCCTCTTCACTGCCACGATGTCACTCAGATCATTGGGCAGCTCTGCTTGTGCCTCTGCCTGGGATGTTCTGTACACACAAATGCAGAGCAAGTGGCTGGGAGCTGCCATCAGGCTCAGCTTTTCCTCTTTCAGCCTCCAAATCCCATTCATTCAGCCCTTCTTTCTGCTTCCCTGCCCACCTGCTTCCATTGTAACCCTCCTGTCCCAGTGCTGATCTCTGGAGATTACAAGGCTCTGTGCCTTCAGTGCCTGTGG
>JAJEOU010001906.1:49358-71089 GCA_021534815.1 Acrocephalus arundinaceus
GTTTCGGTGCTCCTCATTAGCTCTGCTCTTGGGACATGGGCATCTACTGGCGGACTTTCACAGGTAGCTTCTCTACCCGACTGGCAATGTCCTTCCCACTCATCAGCAGCCCAGATTGTTTTCCCCGACCTGCAGTTGGCCTTTTTCACCTTTCCAGCCAACCCCACAGAGCATTGGCCACCATCCACGAATCGTTGTAGAGGTAGAGCTTTGGCCACTTCTCTCTTTCAGCAATGTCCAGGGCTAACTGAATGGCTTTGAGTTCAGCAAGTTGACTCGATCCACCTTCTCCTTCAGTGGCTTGTGCAACTTGTCGTTGTGGGGCTCCATCACAGCTGCCTTCCATTTCCGTTCAGGCCTACAATGCGACAGGAACCATCAGTGAAAAGAGCGTACTGTGTCTCTTCCACTGGCAGTTGGTTGTACGGTGGTGCTTCTTCAGCCCGTGTCACTTGTTCCTGCTCCTCTCATCCATGAGACCAAAAGCTTTCACCTTCCGGCCAGTTGGTAATAACTTCCAAAATCCCAGGGCGGTTTGGGTTTCCAATACGGGCGCGCTGTGTGATGAGGCAATCCATTTGCTCCATGTGCGTAGGTGGCATGGTGGGTAGAGGGAACCTTTCCTTTAAACATCCACCCCAGCACAGGCAGTCGGGGTGCCAGGAGGAGTTGCGCCTCTGTACCAATCACCTCCGAGGCGGCTTGAACTCCTTCATAGGCGGCCAAGATTTCCTTCTCCGTGGGAGTATAGTTGGCTTCAGACCCTCTGTAGCTTCGGCTCCAGAATCCCAGTGGTCGGCCTCGAGTCTCACCCGGCACCTTCTGCCATAGGCTCCAGGACAGGCCATTGTTCCCGGCTGCTGAGTAGAGCACATTCTTTACCTCTGGTCCCCTCCTCACTGGGCCAAGGGCTACCGCATGAGCGATCTCCTGCTTGATCTGGGCAAAGGCTTGCTGCTGTTCAGGGCCCCAGTGGAAATCATTCTTCTTGCGGGTAACCAGGTAGAGAGGGCTCACAATCTGGCTGTACTCGGGAATGTGCATTCTCCAAAAGCCTATGGCACCTAGGAAAGCTTGTGTTTCCTTCTTGCTGGTCGGTGGAGACATTGCGGTGATCTTGTTGATTACCTCTGTGGGTATCTGGCGACGTCCATCTTGCCACTTTACCCCTAAGAACTGGATCTCTCGGGCAGGTCCCTTGACCTTGCTCTTCTTGATGGCAAAGCCGGCTTCCAGGAGAATCTGGATGATCTTCTCCCCTTTCTCAAACACTTCCACTGCTGTGTTCCCCCACACAATGATGTCATCGATGTACTGCAGATGTTCTGGAGCCTCTCCCTTTTCCAGTGCAGCCTGGATCAGTCCATGGCAGATGGTGGGACTGTGCTTCCACCCCTGGGGCAGTCGGTTCCAGGTGTACTGCACGCCCCTCCATGTGAACGCAAACTGAGGCCTGCACTCTGCAGCCAGAGGAATGGAGAAAAATGCATTAGCAATGTCAATAGTGGCATACCACTTCGCCGCCTTGGACTCCAGCTCGTACTGGAGTTCCAGCATGTCCGGCACAGCAGCGCTCAGCGGTGGTGTCACCTCATTCAATGCACGATAGTCCACGGTCAGTCTCCATTCTCCATCAGACTTGCGCACAGGCCAGATGGGGCTGTTGAAGGGTGAGTGGGTTTTGCTGACCACCCCTTGGCTCTCCAGCTCCCGGATCATCTTGTGGATGGGGATCACGGCATCTCGATTGGTCCGATACTGCCGGCGGTGCACCGTCGAGGTGGCAACTGGTACTCGTTGTTCTTCTACCTTCAGGTGTCCTACTGCAGATGGGTTCTCTGACAGTCCAGGCAAGGTATTCAATTTCTTGATGCCCTCTGCCTCCACAGCAGCTATTCCAAAAGCCCATCTGAGTCCCTTAGGGTCTTTGTAATACCCATTCCGGAGGAAGTCCAATGCCCAGGATACACGGGGCCTTTGGGCCGGTTGCAATCAGATGTTTCTGCCACTCCTTCCTGGTCAGGCTCACTTCGGCTTCCACCAGAGTCAGTTGCTGTGATCCCCCTGTCACTCCAGCAATGGAAATGGGTTCTGCCCCCACATGTCCCGATGGCATCAGGGTACACTGCGCACCAGTATCTACCAAAGCTTCATATTTCTGTGGCTCTGATGTGCCAGGCCATCGAATCCACACAGTCCAAAAGACTCGGTTTTCCCGTGCCTCTTCCTGGCTAGAGGCAGGGCCCCTCTAGCACTGGTTATTATTCCCTTCCTGGGCATACATTGTAGAGGCTCCTTCAAGGGGATCTGACATATCATCTTCACTTCTATAATACCTGGTGGCTCGGTCCTGGGAGGTTGAGGCTACTTTCATTTTAGTGGGACCCCCTCGGTTAGTGTTTCTCTCCTTGAGCTCACGCACCCGTGCTGCCAGGGCAGAAGTGGGTTTTCCATCCCACCTTCCCATGTCTTCCCCATGGTCACGCAAGAAAAACCACAGGTCAGCCCTTGGGGTGTACCCTCTCTCTCTAGCTGGAGGGCGTTGGGCTCTGGCTCTGGGGCCTGTGACTCGCACCAGTGCCGCATGGGAACTGTTCCTCCTCATCTCCTCCCTCATCTCACTCATCTCTTCTCTGAGTTCCTTAATCACAGCAGAGACCTGAGCCTGCATTGGGCCACTGACCATGCTCTCATAATTTCTGAGCCTGCTGGCGACAGAACCTACTGTCTCTCGGTTGCTATCAGGATTGATCATTGCAATGAAGGTGGTGTATTGAGATGGCCCTTTACTTGCCAGGTTCCACAACATCTGCCCTGTGCACCTGACTTTGTCAGGGTCATTGTCATGCTGTCCACCCCTCCCAAAGAGTACCTCTAATATTGCCACTTCCCTCAGCTGTTGGATCCCTTCCTCAAGGGTCTTCCACTGACTTCTATGATGGTGCTCCTGCATTCTGTCTCTGTGGACAAACCTCTCCCTTACACTCATTAGAAGTTGCTCCCAGAGGGGAAGGGGCCCTTGCTCCCTTACAAATACCTGATTCACCCCTGAGTCCTGGGTCAAGGGTCCCAAGTTCCTTGCCTCACCACCATCCAGTTGCACGCCTGTACCTATAAGGTCCCAAACCCGAAGTAACCAAGTTGTATAAGCCTCACGTCCCCGTCGTGCAATATCTTTTTGCAGATTACGTAGGCTTTCATAAGTCAGGGACTCGATGGTAATCTCAACCTCTGGTTCCCCTGTGGGCTGTGAGGGCCCTCCTTTCTTATCCTTATTACCTGGGTGCTCTGATTTCATCTTATACTTCTTTGTTTCTACAGGGGCAACTGCAGCTGGTTGTGACTGGTCCTGTGGTTCAGCTGGAACCTGGACGGTTGTAACCTCTGTGGGTTCCACTGCTGCACTATCGGATTCTCCCTTTTCAGGGCAAGGGGAGGGCTTCTCACCAGCTGGGGAAGTGTATTCTTTCAGCACTTGGCTCATCTCACATATTATCTCTTTCACTAGAACCCCCACCCAACTGGGGTGGTTCATTTCTGGGGTGGGCTGCGGGGCAGGGTCAGGCAGTGGGCCAGCATCCCCAGTCTCTGGGGCAGTATCAGGCTCTATGGCAGCATTCTCAGCCTCTGGGGCAGTATCATGCCTTACGGCAGTATCTCTAGCCTCTGGGGCAGTATCAGGCCTTACAGCAGTATCTCTAGTCTCTGGGGCAGTATCAGGCCCTACAGCAGTATCTCTAGCCTCTGGGGCAGTGTCAGGGCCCACAGCAATATCCCTAGTCTGTGCAGTGCTCCAAATTGACCTCACCTTATCTTTGAAAGCTAAATAAGCTAGGATCATCAGCAACATTTGGTTAGTTTCTAGAGGAAATTTGAACTCTTCAAAAGCTGGTGGAGTAGGCATAAGGAACTGGCTAAAGGTCTGGAAAACTTCTCTCACTGTCATTTCCTCACAGAAAGTACCATTCTTAAAGTAACCCCAAATACACCCACTTAGTATGTGATAGCCACGTATCCACGTGCCTGCTGTCCAGAGCAAGTTAAAAATCAGTGAATTCCTCACCTTATCAGCCCATAAAACAAACTGAATAACAGCCACAGTAGCTTTTGTTATAGGGCCCATGTTTAGGAAAGGGCCTACAAATGGGCAAAATAAAGCCACAACCACATGCCACCCGAACCAGGATAAGTTAGACCACATGGCGTTACTTATCAAGGTTTCTATATCCAGTGAACAAGAATGAACAAGAGATTAGGTTACTTAAGAACTGTTATTCCCTTTTTTCTCTCAATGCCCTCAAGCCCCACGTCTGGGCACCAAAATCTGTCTTAGTTTTGAAAGAAGACAGGTATCTGCTAAAGAGAGGCAGGGCCTCTCTTGGAATGGATAATTCAAATCCCCTTCCCTCAAATTATTATAATTTCAAAAATTAAAACGGCTCTCAGGCAGAGATATGGGAATAGGAATAACAGTTCTTTACTAATAGGTATAACAGGGCAAACAAACAACAACAACTACAGCAATTAATAGCGAAAAACAGAACCAGGGACCTTGACGGAGCTTGGTCCTACAAAACCCGGGGCAGTCTGGTCTCTGGGGGACTCCGAAGAAAAGTACCAAGCTGGAACAGTGGGGAATCCCGGGCTGGTGGATCAGATGAAGTTCAGAGCTCCGTCAGTAGTCACTAGAAGGCAAAGGGGTCTGGCAGGATAGGCCAGTGCGGGCCCGCGGTGCAGTGCAGCTCCAAAACAGCGCCGAGGCAGTGGGACAGGATGCCCAGCCGAGGCAGCTCCAGCAGGGCAGCAAAAAGAGGAATCCGGATCCGGGCACACGAGCAGATGATGGTAGCTCTCTCTCTCTAGGATCAGATCCCGGTGGTGCCGTGAGAAACTCACGCAGCAATGGCAGCCCCCGTCCGTTCCCGACGCAGACCACACTAAAAGTGAAGCTGCCCCCCCCCAGCCCCGTCTTTCTCCCTCCCCCCACACCCCTCGGGGGGAAACTCCCGGAGACAAGGGTGTAGCCAAGTGCCAGCTTCTATGCTTTGTTTTCACCTGAGCACTCATAAGTACCTGGCAATCAGTTGCCTTGCAACCCTTGGGAAAAAATTCTATAGGTGAAAAGGATAAACAAGTCTAACCCCCAACAGGTGGTCTCTGAAGTCAGCCAGAAAGTTTGTTCCTGTCAGCTGTGAGCTTCCTGTCCCACTGCAGATGTTGTTGCTCAGAGCTAGGGCTGCCTGACAGGCACCCCCAAAATGCCCTGAGCATTTCCTTTGCTTCACCTTTGCTTTCTTTACTCTTCCTGCTACAAATTTATTCCTATTGCCAGCCCCTGTTCTCTGCCCAGCAAACAGCCCATCTCTTTTTGCCCTTTCCTCTCTGGCCCCACTGCCCATTTCAATTCCTCATTTGGCACCATGGGAACATCCCTTGGACAGCAGGATCATCCTTCAAGTGCTTCAGGAATTGTCTGCAGGCTCCTGCAGTGCCTTGTGCTGCTCCCTTGCCAGAGGCACCCCAGGCTAGTGGGGCACATCTGGCCTGGTGTGTCTGGCTGTGGGGCTCCCTGTCCTGGGCAAATCATGAGGAGCTGCAGAGGTTCTGCAGGATGGACAGGATGGGCTTTGGGGCTGTGAGGAGAAGCTGAGGGACCTGGGCTGCTGGACCTTGTGAAGAGGACGCCCAGGGCTTATCCTGCAACTGCTGCAAGGGTAGTTTCAGAGAATCATAGAATCAGCAAGATTGGAAAAGACCTGGAATACCATCAAGTCCAACCTGTGCCCTGACACTGCCTTTTCTGCCTGAGCCTCTTCCTCTCCAGGATAAATAACCCCAGCTCCCTCCACTTCTTCTCACAGGACTTGTGTTCCAGACCCCTCACCAGTCTTGCTGCCCTTCTCCAGACACTCTCCAGCCCCTCCATGTTCTTCCTAAATTAGGGGCCCAGAACTGGACACAGCACTCGAGGTGCTGCCCAAGCAGTGTTGAGCAACAGCAACCTTCAAGGGGCTGAGGATCATCCTCATCAGAGCAGGAATGAACAGAAACGGGCACAGCTTTGTGGCTGCCTCAGCTTTGGGATGGGCCCTGGGGCTGGAGCAGGAGCAGCTCTTGAGGGCCCCGAGGCCAGGGCTGTTGTACTGACCTGAGCAGATGGGATGGCAGGAAGGGCTGCAGAGCTCTCAGCCCCTCAGCGAGAGGGGAGCAGGGCACACAGGGAGCCTCCTTTTCCTATGGCCCAGCACCTTCCCCATGGCTGGGGCTGAGTCCTGTCTGAGCTGCAGCTGCTGCTGTTCCCTTGCGAGGGGCTGAGGTCGTGGGTCCCCTGCCCAGAGCAGCCTGGCCTAAACGGAGCTGTACAGCCAGAAGGTGCTGGGCTGTGCTGGGGAGAGGCCCTTGGTGCTGCCGAGAGCTCAGGGCAGCAATGTACATTCCCCTCCCATCACGGGAAGTGATTCTGACACTGCTGGAGTTTTACAGGGAGCCGTGCACACAGCTTTGGCTCAAAATGGGTGGGTTGTGTTACTTTGCTCCTTTCCCCAAGTCCTGCTTGTTTTCTGCTTTCTTAGCTCAAAAGAAGCTCTCTCAGCAGCGTACATGCCTTTTCCAGCATGGCAAGTGATTCTGACACTGTTGGAGTTTTCCATGTCTGCAGCATCTAGAGCAAAGGCCTTGCTGCCTAATTGCTGCTTTACCATGGCAGACTTGTAGAAAACTTCAAGGTGCGTTGTACAGGGAGCTGTGGACACAGCTTTTGCTCAAAGCTGTGTTTTTCAATAAAAGGAAGCAGTTGTGGTATAAAGGAAGAATAATCTCAAAAGGTGGTTTGGATTTTGTTTGGTTTCCTTTTTTTACCCAACACTACTTGGCTTTACTACTGTGAGTTTTAAAGTTTTCTCCAGAAACTCAGAATGATTTTCCCCATTCTGCCCCCCTGGTAGGCACTATATCTCTTAGAAAAGCTTCTACCCTCGATCTTCACTGCCCTGTTTTGAAGTAGTGCTCCAGTTTAACCTGTACTGATGGGTCTTACCTCCTTTTTTGTTCAGGTAAGTAAAACATTTTGTTATTTGTATACCTGCCAGAGGATCTTACGTTACTCCAGTGTAATTAGTGAGACACTTTCTGCTCTAACAAGTTTTTGAAAGCTGCTCAGAAGCAATAAACCTCATTCTGCATGTTTGAAGGTGAGAGAAGAGATGGTCACATCTCAGGAGCCTGATTTTGGAATGTTTTATGGAGCTGGCCAAGAAGCTTTTACTTCTGAGGTTTCCATAGTCTGCCCATGGCAGGTCCAGCCTGTGCTTCAACTTAGAGCCCTCAGTCAGCAGGGCAATGGACCTTTGGGGAAGTTCTTACAGCTCTACGTCATGCTTTATGAATTGTGATGATTTTCTGGAAGTAGGCCGTCCATTCTGACCCATTTTCTTCTCTCTCCTTGCAGACTGTACCTGCTGAAAGGCTGAGGTGAGACCGGGATCTGCAAAATCTCTGACTCCGCGTCTCCCTGAGGCTGAAGCCATGTTTGCTGTCAATGACAACATAGTGGAGGATGCTAAAGGCTGAAAACTTTGGGGTTTTTCCCCTGAATGAAAGACTCTCTCTGCAGCTGTGCCCTGTTGTAGTGGTGCATCTTTTTGATTTAACTGTTATATTTGCATTTCTATTGTTAATGTTTTTTAAATGGATGGTTCCTTGTTCCCCCCTGTTCCTCCCCTGTTTGGTGTGACCCTACATGTTTACCCAGGGACAGTTAAGTGTCAATCATTTGTATCCCTTGCGCTCGAGTCCTGTCACTCTCAGTGAGGCCTCTCCCCAGTTCCAGAAGGTTCGGGGGAGATCAGCCCCTGATTTGTTCCCCAAACTGTCCCTCTTCCCCTTGACCACACCTGCCTTCTCGGTTATTGGTTGTCTGTTCGGTTCATCCCCTCAACTCCTCCCCCACATAAAAGTTGCCTCCCTGAGAGAGACTTCATTCTACTGGTGGAGGGTGCAGCATCTGCAATAAAGCCTTCTGTGACACCCCACCGGAGTCCTCCTTTCTCTTTCGCTGAGGCTGCCTTTGACATCGCCAGGCTACACGGCAGCTTAGCCACCGGGTGGGTCTCACTGGCCAGCCTGCTGAGATCCTACCGAGGCTTGAGTCAGTTTCCAGCCAGGGCAGCCGGGACAAGCTAAAGAGCAGCCAGAGGGCAGAGAGGGAAACCACCTCACCCTGTAGATCTCTTAAAAGAAGAGTTTCTGGGTTTAGAAAGGTTTTTACATTCTGCAGTATTTATCTACAATTCAATTCAAACCAGTCATACTGTATCAATGTGGTGTTAATTACTTTGTTGGAGCTGGTTAATTAAAGCAAATAATTGATAAGGGGTTTGAGCATCCCTTGGATGGCCCTTGGAGCTGGCAGCTCTTATTTAATTTCTCTTCATTCCTTTCATGTCTTTCAATTATTTCTTAAGCAATTAATGCAATGAGGATATACAATAAGGACAACAGCATTTCTGCTCTGCTGGATTGGGAAATGCAAGCCCAATTCGTTGGAGAGAATGAGGGGATGGGTGCTTCTGGCGGTGCCCTGGTGGGTTCACCGCTGGCATTCATTGTTTTGGGGGGAATGTCGCAGCTGAACCCCGCCGGTGCGGGGTGAGCCAGGCCGGGCCGGCGGGCAGGAGGCGCGGCACGGAGCTCTCTGCCCGCTCCGGGCGCGGGGTTTGGGCGCCGCTTGGGCCCCCCCAGCCCGGTAGCGCGGGGCAGGCGGGTCTCCTGTACAGGGCAGCCCAGCCTGCCAGAGGGGCGGCTTTGGTGCCGGGAGCCGGGTTCCGTTCGGTGCCGGGAGCGCGGGGCAGCCCAGCCTGTCGGAGGAGCGCCTTTGGTGCCGGGAGCTGGGTTCCGTTTGGTGCCGGGAGCAGGGGCCGCCCCGGGCACGAGTGCCGCCGCTGCCGTGACTCGTGGGGTCTCCCCGGTTCCCCCGCACCGTGGAACGGCGGCAGCACCGGAGTGTACCTTTGCAGGAGAGTAGATAGAGCTATAGTGGTTATAGTATTTTTCTAGTGACTACCGCTCCTTTCACAACAACACAATCATGTTCCATCAGAGCAGGCCAGATGTGATAGGTCACTAAGGGAGCTGTAAAATCTGAATCCCAGCTTCGACAGTACCTGTTAAAACAAAAGGTACAAGAAATGTCTGCATGCAAGCGCCAAAACACAATTTTTAAAATGAGCACTGCTGATAAAAAGTAGCTACAGCTCTAATATCTTTCCACATCACAAAAATACCTATTCTTTATGTGATCCTGTAAAAGAAATGGACTTGGAAGACAGACTTAGCAGAACATACTGTTTACTTCTACTGACAGACATTCTAACAAAGCCAGCTCACACTTCAGAAAGCCACTAGACCTTAATTTTTGCATAAGCCCCAAACAAACCAGGGTCCCTGTGTCCACTAAGAGATTAAACCTTCTGAGCAGCAATCTGGTGGAGTCATCCCCTCTTCCTGAAATATCTTGCTAAAACAAGCCCCCTATAAAGGATACTACAGAAATACTCAACTATAAAGTTACTTCCTAGTATTTTATAAGACATGAGACAACTTGATTAGCAAGATCCTCATCTATTGACAATGAAACAGTGACATTTTAGCTCTGAAAAATTGATTCAAATGTATGTATATACACTACTTTTCTGAGTCTAGAATATTCGCTAATAATACATCTGGCTGTATAGATTCAAACTCCTAACAAATACCAAACAACAGAAATTTTTAAAAAGCCATGCATCTATACTTTAGTAATGTATTAAAATAGGAAGTTACACAAAGCAATGTCATAACCAGAGGCACCAAGCAAGGCATAGGGTACAATGATGTTTGACTGGCCCTTTATAGAATGCTATCAGACAAAATAAACAGAGATATTTTCATTTCTGCAGGTTTTGTTCCATCTCTGTGTATCACATCTACATGCCAAACATGTAAACATATGCATATGACTAAACAGGGAAAGCTGATGATCATTATCTTCTTAAATGATAAATTAAATATGCTCTTGAGACTGAAGTTTATCCAGAAAATTGCTCTGCCGTTCACTAAAAAAATTGTTAACACTTGTGTACATGCTGGTACCTATACACTATCCTAAACTTAAAGGCATATCAAATTGACTACAGGCCAGGAGTTTTTGCCCAAAATTAATGCTTAGCAATGTTAAACTTTCATATTAATTAGGAAACTGACTAAAGTCAGTTAGGAAAAAGACTACACAACTTCAATGGTAAGAGTCTGACTGAATATAAAGATTTCTTACATGCTTCTATCGAAAAGTTCACCATCCACACCGAAGGTAACCTCTAAAGGTGGTATCAGTGTCTGCATCAAAAATGCCAGACAGCACAACTCTGGAATGAAACAGTTGATCCCATTGAAATCAACATTTTGTGCACATGGAAGCTTCAGATTCCCATTCATGGAGCAAATCACATCCTGAAAATAAACATACGTGAGTAATTTGCACTCACTAACAATTTTATTCACAAGCAAGTATAGAAATTCCCCCTAAAAATGCCTCTCCGCTTTCTACATTTAAAATCAATACAAAAGCTCATAGTAATGTTGCCCTAGACTATTCCAGAAAACAATAGCTTCAGAAAGAATGTGCTGCTAAAACAAATAAAACAAGCTTTTATTAAGTCACACATCCACTAGTCCTAGCAATATTGTTCTGGAAAGTAAAGTGCTACAAGACAAAGTCTATACAGGAACTTTTTTCTCCTTCAGTTTACATATTCTGAATTTACTAGCTGAAAAAGATCACCACATCACTTCCCCACTGGAAGTTCCTTACTGGAACAGAGCAATAAGCATTGTATAGGTCCTCGTGGCAAGCTATATAATCAAGCGATTCAGGTCCACTGCAATGGCTCATCGCTAATTTTTCCTTTACATCTCTTTTGAGTTTCTTAAAGGCCTTCTTTGATGCATGGAAAGATTCCTGCAAAAACAAAGAACACCTAGTGAAATACAGGAGACCAAGAATAATTTTTATCAGTTATCTGAGAAAATGAATTTAACCCATTATCATCACAATAACTAATCATACTAACCATAATCATACACTGCTGTAAAGGAGAAAGTTAACTCTCCGGGAAGGAATTCTCTGAGTGAGTGTAATTTTATGTGCCACAGCCTAACATGTAAGACAGGAACACCTCATTTGTTGGGAAAAGAGGTTGAATTAGAGAGTGTAACCTGAATGACTTGAAAGAAAAAATCTTCAGTACGTTAAATGTGCTTGTATATTAAGAGATGCTTAACACAGGTATGTGTTACATCATGCTTATAGAAAAGAAGATTCAATACAGAAAAAATGAAAACGAACTGAGTTCATGGTAAATGTGTGGTATCTAGGTGGTTCCAAGGGATCTAGTTAAACTAAAAAAGCACATAGCTACAGGCATAAGGAAAGGTTTTTAGCGTTGTAGTGTTGTAGTATTTAATGCAGCATTCCCAAAAGATTTTTTCTAACTAAGGCAATATTGATGACTGAAGGCAGCATCTACTTTTCAGACCAAATCGGTCTTCTTTTAACACCTGTACAATAAATCACTAACCCTGTTTCAATCTCAGGACAGGCCAGGTAGGACACTACATTGAGAGTTCAAAGTAGAAGTGTGAGAGGAAGAAAGAAAAATCAAAATAAAGGAAGGAAGAAAGTTTTCCTTCCCTGCACTTGATAGAAATGCTAATTTACTCACAATTTAGCCCAATGCAGACATATGGTTTTAAAACACACCTCCAGCCTGTAAAATAAGAAACACTATTTTGTCTCACCAGAGCTGCAATGTATATTATCCGCTGCACCATTTCTAGGTCAACGACGAATTTCTTCAATAGATTTTCTATGGCCAGGCGTTTTCTAGAGTAAAGGAAATTGAATTGGTCTATCAGTATGTCCCTGTGATGTGAATGAGCCATTCTTGCAGCTGACCAGTGCCCCATAGGAACGCTGGCGTGTCCTTCGTAGCGCGAAGAACAGCTACGAGCACGTCTGTAACAGCCCTTTTTGGTTGATTCCTATGAGAGATGTGCAAAGAAATTTTGAAGTCCTTTATTGTCACCCCAAATTAACCCAACCCAGAGACCCCAGATGCAAATTAACCCTGGAATGCATGCATTAGCCATATTGGTCTCTGCAAATGTAAATGTAAATAGCAAATCTTTACCTACGAAAGGAAAGCATGTCTGGTCACTCAGGTGCTCTACGGGGCGTTCTTAATGTTGCCTGGCAACCGGACGGAGCTGCGTTGTGTAATTCATAGCATTCCTTTCAGCTCGTCCCAGGCTCAGAGAAGCATTTTGCTTCTGGGAATGTGGGACATCTCCGGAGGGCAACTAGATAGATTAACTTTTCTTACCAACGGGACTGAGGTGTCGTGCGGGGCTGACGATGTGGGAGGGGTGAGGGGCTTCCTGCGCTTTCCGCTAGCGCTCGCAGCTCGCCCCCCACCTTCGCGGCGCGGCTGCCATGGGTGGAGCGCTCGCCGCTCGCAGCTTGACACCCCTCGGGGCACTGATTTGCCTTCAGATGTTTTGACAAGACAAGCAAAGAGATCTTCTTCAATTGACTGGTGTAATTCAATTAATTTGCGGCACTGGGTGATTCTTCGTTCTATGGAATCCACGTCTAGTCACTCTTAGGTGCTCTACGGGGCGTTTTTAATGTTGCCTGGCACCCGGATGGAGCTACAGTTTTGTAACAGCACCGGCACCGCTCGCAAGAGGCGGCGGGAGGGGCAAGATGGTGGCACCCGCGAGTAAAACGGTTGGCTTTTTTTCTGTGTTTGAGATGTCTGTGCTCAAACTGTGAAGGGCGGGAGTTGGAATCCAATCCTCGCTTGTTTGTTTCTCAGTCTCTTTTCAGTCATAGTTGATAAGGTATGGGGTGTGCATTTTCCTGTAAGGGTTGCGATGATAACATCCCAAGAGAAAGTCCCCTGGCATTAGTCTTGAGAAGCTGGACTAGTATAGCTGAGAGAGATTCCTTGTTCCATAGATCTAAACTCATAAGTCTTTCAAAGCATATGTGGCCAACGTATGTTGTTGGCCTGAGTTGTTTTGTTGTAAGTACAAACATGGGATAGTGTGCTTCTAAAAGCTGATGTATTTTGAAGGTGATTGCATAGTGCATATGTAGAGTTGAATGATGCATATGACAAGGTACTTATGGACAGGCAATGAAGTTACTGAACTCAGTTAAGAGGTGGAGTAGAGGAGCTGAAACCCTCTTGAACTGTAGAGGTTAAAAAAGGTCAGGCAATGATGCCAGGGCATTTCCATGGGAGGCTGATAGAGCAACACAGGTCCAACCAATTTGGCTGTATCATATATTCTCCGTTTATTGCTTCAAAATGGTGGTTTATATACAGTCTCAGATAGTTTATGTGAACAGGTGTTTTCTAATTGGTACTAGATTAAAAAGGAATGTAAGCAATCTTAACTTTAAGGTCACCACGGTAAATTACTAAAACTACATTAATTAAATCCAAGCACACCTTAATATAATTTCTAACTGCGCCACAAGCTTGCTCACTACTAACAAGGCCTAAATCTGAGGCCCAATTCAGGCCCAAATCTGAGGCCTAGTTTAGGATAGCTCAGGCTATGTCCATAACAAATCATGCCCCTGCTGTCTAAGAAATTCCTCTACAAGGCAAGATCAGTTCTTGGATCTATACCCTCTCTTGTCCATCCTTCCCACTCCCTGCAGTGTTTTGGTTATGCTTTATGGCTTCAAAATTCAAGAAACTTGTCTCCTGGCATGATTTGCTGCTGACGTTTCATAAGAAGAATTGGTTTTATGAGATGAAAATAAATACTTCAGAAATATTTATGGATTTTCATCCAAAGCTTCATGGCAGCTAGTTCCAGGCCTCTGTTCTCATTTATTCCAACGCTGAGCCACGTTCCTGGTCTACATTCCTCTCTCTTCACAAAGTGTTTGATATTCTGTGGTTTTTATCAGTGTATGATGGTTCAATAGTGCCTGAGATCTGCTTGGTATAAAGAAAGTGGTTGTGTATGTCAGTATGATCAGTGCATGCAGTAAGGGAGCTCCACTGGGGGAATTGATAACATTTTCTGGAGACCATTACTGATGTGTAATGAAGCAGTCTGAAAATTTTGATTGATTTTAGTGTTTGAGAAAAATTGACCCTTAGAAGGAGAGTGTATTATTACTTAATGTACTGTCACACATTCAATTCAATTGTGCACAGTATTAAACTTTATTTGCCTTTATTTTTTTAACCACAGAAATGGAAATGATAACTTCATGTAAGCTTTTCCATTTGCAGAAAGGGCAGAGAAACAATCCATACATTTTAAGTGTACTTTTGATTTATTTAACCCTGTTTCATGTTAAAATTAGTTTCAAAATGAAAATAATTTCTCATGAAAATACCAAAAATACTTTCCTATTGGAAATGTTTGGTCAGGTTAAGCACAAATTTGCAAAAGCTTGGGTTTTCCCAGAAACTTTCATACAGCTTCTGCAACTTGTCAAAAGAATTAATCCAGTGTTAGGTTTAATTTGCTCTGATATGTGTGAGATGAGAGTAGGCCACATGTTTCCATCTCCTCATTTTAAGTCCTTTTATGAAGTGTCCAATTTCAGTACAATCATATCAGATTTGAGATACTCACAGATGTACTCTGAGATGAGCAAGCTAGAAGCATTTTGAAAGGTGGTGATACACGTGAGTGTGTGTGCACACATGCACGCAAGCCTTTGGAGGTTCCCTTTGGGGCTACGAATTGTGATTTCATCCAATTTTACGTGTCATTTAGTTTTAATGGAAGCTTTGATCACTGGTAGAAGAAAAGAGTTTTCATTAGTCAAATTTAGAATGCAGAGGATGGCTTAACATTGCAGTGTGTGCTTAATGCTCACACCCCTGCTTCAGCCCAGTGTGCTGTTTCCTGGTGCTTTTCCTCTCAACCCAAGAACGTCATGTTCTGTTCTAAAGATTGAAGTTGATAAGACATTGAGACATGTCTTTCAGTAGATATTGAACACAAAGTTCACTGTGTTTGTTTCTTAATCCTGCCTTGGAAATTTTCAGAAGTCATCAGTTATGGAAGTGATCAGAAGCAAGCGCAGTGACATTGCGGAGAAAGATTTCTTGTTAAAATGAAGAAGAATTGTCATTCAAGGATTGCCAAAGGTCAGGGAACCGTGATACAATTTCATAGACAATGCTTTTTATTTTCTCCTAGTCATATCTCACAAAAGAGCAAACACTGAAACCGCCACAAGAGTCCATGAAGCCACAGCTGAGATGCTCCGCAATGGCCCCTCAGGTGTCCAGAGACTGGAAATGTGCCTGGGCCCCTCCAGGATCAACACTCCTCAATTCTCCTGCAAAGGAAGCACAAAGTACACCAACAGGCAAAAGGAAAATCTTCCAGGTCACTGCTGGCTCCTCAGGAAAATCCACACAAACAGTCAAGTCAGGTGCCTGAAGGGTTTTCCCACCTGTCCCACACAGGTCCTTCTGTGCGGTCAGTGTCCCGTAAGGAGGGAAGATCTCCTGGAAATGTCACAGAATGTCAGTGCAGAATGGAGGCAGTGGCAGCTCCTGGGAGCCCTGGCCAGGGACTGTCCCTGCTCTGTGCCCTCGGGGCTCACCCTGACAGGGGCTCTGAGCTGAGACAGGAGCGCGGGAGCCTCGGGTGGGAGGTGAGCCCTGCTCAGGGACAGCGCTGGGAGCAGGGCAGGGCAGGCCATCCCTGGGGCCAGGGGCACTGCGGGAGCTGTGTCCCAGTGCCAGCCCAGCCTGGAGCCACAGCCCTGCTGGGCACAGAGCCCTGGGACTCCATGTCTGGCACAGCTCAGCAGAGCGGGACTGGGGGGATCCAGCAGGACACGGCAGTCCAGGTGGGACGGTGGGGCTGGGCAGGGGATCTTCCCTGGGGGCCTGGAGCAGTTTGGGGCTGCAGTGCCAGGAATGGGCTGGAGCCGGGCACTGTGACTATACTCCAGTATTGCCCCAAGCTCAGCCCTGGTGTCCCAGTGCCACCATTGCCCAGTGCCCCAGAGACTGGAGATCCCAGTCACGCAGCTGTTCCCATGGCCCATGACCCCACTGTCCTCCCACCTCCCCATTCTCCCTGATCCCAGGGTCCTGGTGCCCCGAGAAGAGGGGTCACTCCAGCTCCCTGTTCAGTGCAAAGGCTGGAGTGGGAACAGGGACAACTCTGCTGTGACACACCAGGTTTGGGGCTGGGTTCAGCTCGGGGTATCCCCCAGGGAAAGCTGAGGGAGGGGAGGGACAGTGGGAGATGGGGGATGTGGCCCTGGGGGCTGCTGGAGGCTGGATTGTGTTGGAGTGGGGGTTTTCCCCACAGGGTCCCCAGCTGCCTTTGGATCCCTGCCTGCCCGGCTTGGCCTCCCTCCCGGGTGCCTGGGCCCTTGCAGGGGCAGCTGCCCCATGCAGGAAACTTGGAGCCGCACCTTGCTCTGTGCTGGGAGGCACATCAGGATGGAGAAGAGCAGGGCCACACCGAGCACAGCCACCTTCATCTTCCTCTGGGCCTGGGCAGCGCTGCCTGAGGCTGCAGCTGGGCAGGAGAGCCTTTATCCCTGCCGGGGACTCCTCCCTGCACCCTCCCGACAGCCCCCAGGCCAAAGCCCGGCTTGGCACAGCCCCCAGCTGTGGCCACAAGCCCAGCCCTGGCTCAGAGTCCATCCCAGCTGCGGCACTGGAAATTGTCATGCCAGCTTGTCAGCCCTGCTGCACTGGTTCTGCAGGGACCTTTCCCAGGGGCTGTACTGGGGGAGTGCTGCCCATGCTCGGGAGCCCCAGGGGGTGTCAGCCACCCCTCTCTGTGTCAGTGCTCAGCCTTGACATCAGTACCTGGCCCACTTCGGGGGCCTCGTCGTTCATGCGAAGGATGAGCGGGGCCAGGACACTGTGCACGTAGTTCTTCATCCACTTCTTCTCCTTCCCCACCACTATCCTCACCAGGCCTTGGAAGGAGCACATGCAGCACTCCCACACCCAGCTTTCCTCCTGGAAGGAACAAGGGAAGGAGAGCTTTGGAAGCAGCAGCTCCCTGCCCATAGTGAGGAGGGATGTGACAGTAGCTGAGGTGGGGTCAATAGAGATTCAGAGTGGGGAACAGGCCCAGAATCCATCCCAGCAGATCCCAGGGGAGCGGAGCCTGCTCCCTGTGCTGCTGTCATGGCCCAGTGACCCCTCAAGGCTCGGGCTCTGCGTCAGCCTCACCTCATCAAGTAGGGCTGGAGAGCCTTGGCCAGGTCCACAGCAATGTAACTGGTCTCAGTCCTCTTCAAGTGCCTCATCACATTCTGGAGGACCATCAGGGCCTTCATGGCCAGACACACATAGTTGTGCCACAACAGGTTCACCAGGTCTGGCAGGAGGACCTTCATTTTTCTGGCCGGCATGAAGGACAGTTTCCATTTGGTGAGAAGGCCCATGCCTGGAACTCTGCCCAGGCAGCACCAGGCTCTGCCAGTCAGGGAGGGTGCTTGGAGCAGTGACCCCATATCCTGACTCCCAGGCCAAGCCCAGGGTGTCAAAGCCTGGCTTCCACTTGTCTGCTCCTGACACCACCCTGCTCACCCTGTTCTCTCTCTGGCAGTGAGATGAGGGCCCTGAGCACCAGGGAGAGCATCTGTGTATCTGAGTTGTTGTCTGAATACATCAGAAACCTGCAGATATCATACAATGGAACAAATTCCTCCTCTTGCACATCTTCGGTGGCCAGCACCTGAAAGAAACGCTGCAGTGAGCAACCTTTGCCTCTGGCAAAGCCAGCAGGGCTCCTCTGGCACAGCTCCTGCTTCCTCCACCACAGCTGAGGACAGGGGCACCAAGGCTTTTCCTGCTGACTCACAGCCACGCAAATGAGGCAGGTGTTCTCATCAGAGGTCTGGAAAATTCCGTTCTTATGGCCCTGGAGCTGGATGTGCAGCTCCTTCAAGACCTCTGCAGTTTGGAGCACCGAGAACATCACCTCCCACATACTGAGGGCGTCCATGTGAGCAGAGCACTGTCAGCAGGGCCTGGGCCAGACCTGCAAGATGTGAGGCGTTGTAGTAGGACACGAAATAGATTGACTCCATTCAGTTATCAGAAGACAAATGAAGGCTTTATTTACAATTTCTGTAGTTTCTTGTATAGCACGCTGCACTACAAAAGGGACCCCATTGGTCTATAGGATTGACACCTCTCTCCATTGGTTAAGTAACAGAAATAGGAAACAAAAGACCTGGGAGGGTTTTGTTACGGAAAGTACATAGTTTACCTAAAAATGTTTTGAGAGAAAGCAGCTATTTACAAAAGCTGTTTTGGGAAGAGAGAGAACTGCTGAATGTTTCCCTTGGGAAACCCAGCACAGCTAAAATTCTCTCAAGCTCAGAAAATCATGTCCACATGAGGTGCCTGAGGATCCTCCCAGGCAGACAGGAGATGGCTGAGGAGCAGCATGCTGGCTCTGGGCTGGCTCTGGCTGGCCCAGACAGCTTTGGCTGTTGCAGGCCTGGATGACCCCACCAGAGCTGGAAAGTGTGGTGGGATGGAGGGCCCTGCTCCTCAGTGGGGTCCTGCAGTGTTCCTTGGGTTTGGGGCTGTTGGGGCAGTGATCTGCAGCAGCGTTGTGACCACCTGCCCAGGACTCTGTTAGCCATCAGGAGAGCAGGGAGTGGAGGCTGTGCTGGATTTGGGTGTCCATGACCAACCCAGTGTGGTAGATGTGGCTCACGATGTTTGGCACCTGCAGGGACACAGGTGAGGCTGGTGCTGCTGCTGGAGCCGTGTCCTCATGCTCCTCATCCCTCTCTGCAGCCTCAGGGTGGCTTCAGGTGCCAGAGACATCTGGATTTGGGAGGGATGGAGGGAGGCAGGGAACCCACATGACAGGGCAATCCAGTCACAGGCTGACTTACATCCATTACAGCCACCAGTCAGGGTCTCTCCCAGTCACCTCCAACATGCTGAGAGCCACCTGCTGATTGCAGGTAGATGAGTGGTGGACATCATAATGGTTGAGAGGATGATGCCTGTCATCTCAGAAGGTCCAAGGTATTTTCCAAAGGCCTGTGGCAGGAAGGAAAGGAGCCCTGCTGATTCTGGGCCCCTCGGCTTACACAAATGCTGTGGGACAAGGGTCCCAGCAAGGGAAGGCTCATGAAGTCCTCGGCACTGGGAGAATGAGCAAAGAGGTGATCCAGCTTCCCAATGTGCTTGGAGCTGTGCATTACTCTCTGGCAGTGCACACCTAAAGAGCAGGGAAACATGGACACTTCAGTGAGACACAGCTGCTATGCCAGCCAGGCCAACCACATCCTGACAGACCTCAGAGCTAGGAATGGCTGGGGAAGGAGCTGGTTGGAGGAGGAGGTGTGGCAGTGGTGTAAAGGGCAACCTTCCTCCAGTGTCTGTAGCCAGTGCTGCTGGCCCGGGAAGCTCCGAGCCCCTGGAGCTTTGCATGCAGCCCCAGTTACCCATGGCTGCCAGTACTGGTCAGGGGGAGGGCTTGTGGGGCTGGAGAGTGGCAGAGAAGGACATCAGCTCTCCAGGGGACATGGGGAATGGGCAAAATGGGGCTGACTCCTGTGTGGAGGAGCAGCTCAGATACATGGGACCATCCACACCTGGGACAGAGAGCGTGGGGAAGGAACAAGAGATAGCAGTGCTGGGACATGTGGCACCTGCCAAGCGCCAAGGGTCCATCAAAATGCCAGGGAAGACCAGCAGATATATCCGGGGATGTTACTGGTGCCAGGGGATGCAGCCCACCACAGCTTCTCTTACGTTTTTGCTGACAGATGAATTTGAGGAGGGCAAGAGAGCATCCAGAGCCACACAGTTGGTCTTTTCTTCCTCAAATGACATGAGGATGAGACGTCGAAAACACCTTCCCGAGGACCGAGATCTGGATCTGTCACAGGCATCACTTCTTTCTCATTTTGACCAGCCTGGGGAGGCAGGCAGAAGAGCAGAATGGCTGAAGGTGGCAGCTGAGGCCAAAACCCTGACCCACACAGTGTATCCAGGGTTGGATACAGGTGTGCAGAGCTTGGCAGGGCCCTGCAGACCTGTCTCTCAGAGAATCCACTGGACAGCAGCCCTGTCAGGGAGAGCTCCCTCCATGCTCCTTGGGCAGTCCCATCCAACACAGGGCTGGGGCAGGGCTGGGGCAGAGCTGGGAAGCCCAGGGGAAATGGAGGGACTGGGACCTTTCAGCTCAGAGCCTGTGCCCAGGCTGGCCTTGAAGGTACCTCAGAGCTGCAGCTGTACCCACCATGGGACAGGGAGATGGCTTGAGGGTGCCTGGTCCTCACCTCCAGAGTGGACGAGCCGGCCAGCCAATGGCTCAGGATGCAAATCCTCTCCAAGCCCCTTTGCCGCACAACTGCTCTCTCAGAGTTGGTGAAGGTGAGCAGCACCTGGGCAGAGGGAGGCTGAGGTGAGCCCTGGGAGCAGATACCAGCTCCTGTGGTGGCAGCATGGCTCTGCTCCGCTACCACCCTTCAGGCGTTCCTCTGACCTCGAGCTCAGCCTCAGGAGGCTCCTGGCCTGGGACAAAGGCCCTGGGCCAACCTTGTGGCCAGGCAGGTGCCACCTTCCGCAGCCCCTGACTCCAGCTGAACCCCAGGAAATGCTGGCACCCTCCCCTCAGTGTGCTCTGCCTTCTCAGAAGTGGGCTGGGGACTACCCACCCCGGGTTGGGCAACCTCCCCAGGGTAAGGAACAGCCCCAGGACCCCCACTCTTTGCACAGGCCAGACCTCCAAGACGTCCTGAGCACCTTGCCAGGAGAGTTGAGAACCAGAGCCTTCAGCATGGTGTCCGTGGCATCCAGGGTGTGCAGGGAAGACAGAGAGCCATGGCAGGGATTCTGCTGTCCCTCCCAACCTGGAGGCTGATCTGAATTCCCAGGGCAGGATGCCCACACTGCCTGGGAGATCCAGGGACAGGCAGTGTCCTGCAGGCACAGCAGCCTGTGATGCTAGAAATGGCCAAGCCCTGCGAAGGGGACAGAGGGATGAGGGTGGGAAAGCAAAGCAAGACGCTGCCATGCCTTGGATCATTGATGAGGCAGCACAGGGTGGCCAAGAGCAGCCCAGAGGGCCTGAGGGTCCTGCAGCTCACCCAGCATTTACCTGAGTATGGAGGGAAGCCTCCAGGCTCATCATTTCCTCTTCTGGAAGGAGACAAAGGACACTCAGAAAGCAGGAGCTTATCAGCTGAGCGTTGTCCTGCATCACCGACACCACAGAGCTGCCAAGAGACAGAGCCCAGTTGGATACTGATGGGAGCAGTGTCTCAGTGCCTTGTTCAGGTGGGCACAGAGTGCTGGGCTGGAGTCCCTGAGAGGGATAAGCAGGTACCTCAGTCCAGTGATGGCCCACAAGGCGAGCAGCCACACCTCTGCACATCTGCTTCTGGGGCTCCTCCTTCAGCAGTGCCTGTTGAGCACAGCTGGGCTGGGACCTGACTGCTGCCAGCACCCAGGGCCACCAGCTCCTTGCCCTGCACAGCACTACCCTCACAGGATGCTGGGATTCCTTGCCCCCTTCCCCAGAGTGCCTGGTGTGCCCTCACCTCGATCTTCTTTCTCAGTTCATATCTCTGGCAGAAGAACTCCAGGCCTGGTAATGAGCCGCATTCCGTGGCGCTTCTACACAGGGTGCAGATGCTC